>CABHPH010158539.1:0-13361 GCA_902168325.1 Peromyscus nudipes
TGAATGTAGAAGAAAGGCTATTGGGGAGGAGCAATGGAATTAAAAGACTGTTAACCACAGGAAGGAAACATCCGGGAGAGGGAAGTAGGAATTGGAAAGGGTAGTGGGGGTGAATTGTGTTATACATGTGTATGAAAACATTATAATGAAACCTTTTATTCTGAAAAATTAATATATGCTAAGGAAAAGAGTATCATTTCAAGAAAACTCCTGCTCAACTTCACAAGGGTCATGAGAGTAGAGTAACGGGGGTGAGTGTTGGAGTCATGAGGATTTAAGGGTTGTGATAATGGAGGCGGGGGTTAGGGAAAGCAGGGTGAAGGTTAGAATAATGAAGGTAAGGATTTTGTCACGGGGATGAGAGTTTTGTCTATAGATGAGGGTTTTACCATGGGGGTAAGGATTTTTTCATGGTGGTGAGAGTTTTGTCTATAGATGAGGGTTCTATCATGGGGGTAAGGATTTTGTCATGGTGGTCAGAGTTTTGTCTACAGATGAGGGTTTTATCATGGGGGTAAGGATTTTGTCATGGTGGTCAGAGTTTTGTCTATAGATGAGGGTTCTATCATGGGGGTAAGGATTTTGTTATGGTGGTCAGAGTTTTGTCTATAGATGAGGGTTTTATCATGGGGGTAAGGATTTTGTCATGGGGTGAAGGTTCTGGTTATGAGGATGAGTTAAGGGCACGGGGGTCAGGGTTGGAGAGTCACAACATAGTTACATCACAGGAGCCTTGTGTGCTTTGGGCGTAACAGGTTCCGGTTAGGTTGTAAGACCACCTGTTGAAAGAAATGAAACGGAAGTAAGTCTTAGGTAAAGGAGGGCTGAGTGATCTGTATTGTGAAGCCAAGAACAGATCTAGGATGAGAAGAGGCAGGCCCTCTTTACATGTGAGCCTCTTAACATTTACAACGGACCCTAGCAAGGAGAAGAAACTAGGGTCCTAAGACACTCAAATTAGAAGTTACATTCAGTCTGTTTACTGTTGTGTGACCAGTAGACTGGTGTTCTGGTATGACAGTGCTACCCCACATGACAACTGTCATGACTTAGAAGAGCTTCTCAAGCCACCCCTGCGTACCAAACCTTGATCTGCTCTTGTCTGCAGAATCCCACACCCTCACCTGCCCAGCCACTCCTCTGGTTTCAAGTTCCTTGCCTTCTGATGTGTGGAACTTGTCTCAGAAAATAAAAATTCCAGCTCTCGGCTGAACTTGTCATACCGATTTTAGTTCCACTGATTAACAAAAAACAACAACAAAAATAATAGTTCCTTCCATTTTGCACTGCAAGATTGCCCTACCCTCTCTGGGGTTAGGGGGTTGCTTCTGAATTCATGGCCATCTAACAAGCAGAGCAGACACAGTTCTATTCATGCACATCAGATTAGCATTTGGAAGGAGCATTTGCCCTGTGATTTGGCTGTGGGTTCCTTTGAGATACTTTCCCCCCTCTCTTTTGGTGTATGGTATGTTATCTTGTCCCATCACTGTTTGAAAAGAGGATTGAATATTTGACAGGTGGGGACAGGAATTGTGTCAGATGATGCTTTTCCAATGAGTAATAGGGCATTTTAAGAAACTGAGCGGGCCATGCCCTTCCATATTCCATGCCTAACTGCGACGATAATGACAACAAACAGGAGTGGCTGTCCTGTAGGCACAAGCTCATACAGTATTATCACATTTGAGAAGACAAGGCTTTCCAATCCATTACCGACAAGCAAGCTGCAATCAAGAAGACCTCATGGTGTATTCATCGTCAGAGAGGGGCGCTGCAAAAAGCCAGGAACTCACAGTCCTGCATTCTTTTCCTCCCAGCACATTTCCTGTGGGTGGCAACCAGCAGTGAATATGATGGGGCAATTGACCTTTCTATAAATGAATGAGCATTACAGGTGAACATGGATTGGGACGAGTTTAGCGTTCATTAAGCAGTAGGAATTGTGGCTCGCTATTTGGGTCAGAATAGCTTGATGCCATTAGGGTTTTAATTGGAAACATGTAAGCCTTAATTACCTGTTTGTCACTCTTGTTCGCTGTGAGAACGATCCTATTTTTAATTTTCTTAGTCCTAAGTTGGGCTCCTTACCTACCCCCTATGGCCGGTGAAATTGTTTGGACTAAATTTAGGGCATTTTGGTACTGGAAAATCATCTTAATCTTGGGAGGAGCGTCGCAGACTGAGAGTGTAGCTAATTATAACGTGGACTTCAGAAATCCATTTCCTTCTGGGGCCAGTGGCCACTTCCAAGCATCTGAAATAGACTCAGCTGGTTGCACAAGCAGTAGAAGATAAAGTTGATTTGGCACAAAATAGAGCCAGTTGTGTTCCTACTTTCTAGTCCCCTCCCCAAGTAAAAGAGTTTGTGCTCTCAGGAGTCTTACTGTAGCTCACAGAACCTGCCCACAACCCGCCCCTCCCCCATTGTAAATGTTCAACCCTACCCCAAGTGCTATGTGAATATCTGGTGGGCTAACTCTCAACAAAGACCAAAGGGAAGAAACCATTCCTTATCTGTTGCCACTCATCCCTGGCATCACCTCCTCATATCACACCCATATCTCTCTCTCTCTCTCCTCCTTCCCTCGCTCCCTCCCTCCTTCCTCCCTCCCTTCTTCCTTCCTTCCCTCCTTCCATTCTCCCCTTCCTCCCTCCCTTCCTCTCTCTCTCTTTCTGCCACATACACATACATCACACACATCACATATACATATTCTTCTCTCATCATACCCCCCCATAACACCCATCACCTCCTCATTGCCTCCCCTGCCCCATGGCTGACTTTGTGATATGATGGGCCAAGGAAGGTCTTCCTTTCCCAGTGTCCCCCAAACTAATACATGCTAAAATGCAGTTGTGAGAAAGTCCTTTTTAAGCTCCAGATGACTGAATGACAAGAGCGTGCCACTGGCATTCATCATCAGTGTTAACTCTTACTAGGCACCTGCACTAAATATTTCACAAACATAGAAATCTCAGACCCTTCAGTAGAAGGCATTTGCTACCATCCCTGTTTTTGAAATGAGGAAACGAAGCTGGTTTGCATAAGGCTACAAGGACAGTAAGTAGTTGAGTCTTGGCAGGCCAGCTCCAAATCCTGTACTTGTGAACATTTCTTTGTATGGACAAGTATAAACTAGAGTGTACAGGAAGCAGCCATACTTCATAGGAAACAGGGCAGAGAATGTTATCAGCAATGGTAGAATGAGAGATCTGGGCATGAGTTAGTGACAGAATAGGCAGGAGGTCTGGGGCGCCTGGTCCTAGAGAGAACATGCAGGAGAAGGAAGGCCTTGGGTACTACCTGGTTCCTCCTTTGAAGTGATCTGGGGTTATCCCTGAGCAGAGCATGGTATCATAATCTTATTGTGGTCTCCACCTAGTCCTCTGTAACATCCCTTTTAAGGATGCAAAGGATCATATTCACTAGTTCTGAGGATTAAGCTGTGGAAATCTCTAGGGGCCTTTATTCATCTCACCATAATGAAATTAGCAGTGATCCCAAAGATTGGACACTGTGCTGGTCAGAATGTGGAGAAATGAGACTTGTCCACATTACTAATGTGTAGGACCCAGTAGAGAGGATACAGAGCATGTAAATGACTAATGCTTTAAAAGCCTTGCATTTGCTTTTTAAAAATATTGAGAGAGAGAGAGAGAGAGAGAGAGAGAGAGAGAGAGAGAGAGAGAGAGCTCACAAATGAGTGCACACACCCATGGAGTTCAGAAGAAGCTATCAGAGTTAAAGGCAGTCATGAGCTACCCAACATGCATGCTGGAAATGAAGGGATGAACTCAGGTCCTCTGAAAGAACAGTATGGGAACTTAATTAGTGAGCCATCCCTCTGGACCCTTGTATTTATTTTAGTCAGCTACTTAAATAACACACACCTCTTCTCATTGCCCTGTATCTTTTAGTGCAGTTCACGTAGAAGGGAAACAGGGGTTTTAATTGCTGCCTCGCCACCTTCTCTCAGACTCACCACCTTCTCCCTCTGGCTTTGGACTTTGCTTGCTCCATCTACACAAACATTCTTACACTGAGGCATAGCAATTAGCTTTATTTGTCTCTATTCCTACTTCAAGCTATGCAAGTGAGGTCTCTATTTTAACACTGCTCACAGATCCATATGTATGAGTTTAGACTGAATTTGGCTAACAACACTAGAAGCTGCAAAGCTTAAACCAGTCCCGGCTTTGCCTTCCCAGTAGAAGCTAAATCATGTTTAACTGCACAGGGAATCAGAGCTGCTGTCAGGGCTCAGATTCTTCTAAATTCTTCTTTTCCTTGGTGTACTGGCACTGGCCTTCTGGTGTCAGGGGCACCATTGTAGGTCTCAAGCTTTGAGTGAGTGACTCGAAGGGAGGGCAGGTGAGCCAAAGACAGAGGGAGATGTCAGCTCCTGTGCTGCTCTGTTGACATGTTTCCGAAGAAATCCTTCTCTGTGAAAATGGGCTGTCAGTCACTCTGGATATCCCAGCCATAGTGCCTGCACCATTGTGCTCCAGGCCGAGTCTGCACGGACCTCACACGTGAGCTGATAAAACACTTCATTTTCTGAGGAGCCAAGCTACCTTGTGGAAGACGATTCTGTCAAGGTGAATTGTACCTACACCATAGGCTCATCCAAAGTTAAATTTGCTAAAGATTGCCACACTATCTAGAAATTTGTCCTGAGTATAAACACACTGAAGTAGAGAAAGTGGAGTATACGTGTGCCAGCAAAATGACCTTAGCAAAACCACTTATACCATTATTTGTTTCTTTAAGAGAAGGACATAGGGGCTTGAGAGATGGTTTAGCAGTTAAGAGCACTGGCTGCTCATCCAGAGGATCCAGGTTTGACTCAGAGGTTAACTACTATCTTTAACTCCAGTTCTAGAGGGATCCGATACAATGCCCTCTTTTGGCTTCTATGGATACTGCATGAGTTCTTACAGAGGACTTGGGTTTGATTCCAGTGGTCTGTAACTTCAGATCCAAGGGGATCCAACATCCTCCTCTGACCTCTGTGGGCACAGCATATACATGTGGTACACAGACAGACAGACAATCATACATACAGAGAAAACATACACATAACATAAAAATAAAGACATCTCAAAAAATATTTTAAGACAAAGAGATGGAGCCCAGGCTAGTCTCAAACTTGGGATCCTCCTGCCTCAGCCTCTCAAGTACTGGGTACATAGGCATGTTTATTTTTATATTGCAGCCCTACAAAAAAGAAATGGGATTTAAGAACAGAAATATATTTCAGAGACTACCCAGACTCACTCTTACTCACACATGAGGGAACAGACCTGAGCAGGGTGACATGATTTACTCAGGGTTGCAGTAAGAAGTGACAAAGGGGTTGGCTTCCTGAGTGCATCTTCACACTGTGAGCCACCCTGGGCCAGTCCCCAGGACCTGCATCAAGCCCACCGAGCTCCATATTGTTCCTGGGCCCTGCTCAGGGGCTATGTAAACAGTGCTCAGCGTGATCTCAGTATTTCTTTCTTTCACACCCAGAAAATAATTTCAGGCAACTACTGCTGTTTGGATCAACACAGATTCTATTTATATTTTCATAAATGCAAATTTGAGTTAAGAAGGAAAACTTCTAGGCTAGAAACGAGGAAACTCCAGTGTTTGCATGCCTGTCTTAATGACAACTGAAATATACTCTGTCGTCTATATATCTACTTGTTAAGAATATAAATAGGAACATCTTGAAACTAGTGTTTATTTTTAAATATCAAAGATGCTGATATTTTCAGTGAACCACATGATTAATAACACGATTTTGGTAGTAATGTTACCATAGTAACTTCAGATCCAGAATTGACTTAGAGATCCTTTATGTTTTAAGTATTTTTAATTCTAATAACTTTCTGTCAGACATTAAACAAAATAATTTTAACAGTTCTCTGTCTTTTATGACTAGCTTCAAGCAAGGTCAAAGTACTAATTACTACTTTGACATGATTTTTTTTATTAAGTCAGTAAAATATGGCTGATGTTTGGTTTCGATATCCCTGGGAGGTCTGGCCTTTTCTGAAGGGAAATGGAGGAGGAGTGGATGGGTGTGGGGAGATGGGGGGATGAACTTAGAGGAGAGGAGGGAGGGGAAACTGAGGTCAGGATGTAATATATAAGAGAAAAATAAGTAAAGGATAACAAAATATGGCTGTAGTCATTGTTAGATAAAACACTGAATATCGTGCAAGTCTGTAAGTTGGATCCAGTCCCCAGGCCTGCTAGCGTCGCTAAGTGACCTTAGGGTAGTCAACCCATTTAGTGCCTGCATCAAGTGCTCTAACTGTAGTTAAGTGTACCAACGGCAGGGCTCTGCCCTTCAGTTTCATCATCTGTAGAATGGGTTCAGTGGAGTTGTTCCTATGGGGCTTCCAGTGGAGGCTTCAAAGAGAAGGTCTTCTTTATGTTGTCTGGTTGCTCCCGAGCACTGTGATCATTCCCTTAGCTCAGAATCCTGAACCACTGGGAACTTGAGTGAAAGGAATTCTTACAGAAGTTGGGCCTCTCCCAGTGCTGGGGAGCAGGAAGGTGTTGGAGGGTGATAGTGAAGGAAGAGCCAGAGGATGAAGGGAGTCAATGACCCATCAATTAGAGAAGCCGAACACTCCAGCTACCTAACTGAGTTACAGAGGGGGTGTGGGGGTGAAGTCTGTAGATCCACAGCCAAGGGGCTCAGGATGGGTTTGAGGCACTTGTTGGTCGGTGGGATGTGAAGTAGGGAAACATCAGAAAAGAAGCAAAAGTTAGAGCTGGAAGCTTCTGGCACCTCTTAGCCACCTGACCTTCAGGGAAAGAGGCTGTAGCTGAATTCTGCCTCTTAAGTCTCACACTCAAGTAAGAAATACCTGTTTCTTACTTGGAACCATTCAAAGATAATTATTCTAGGACACATCATTCCAGTTTAATTAAGTTGATGCTGGAGAGATGGCTGGGGCGGGGGTAAAGCACTGTTAGGACCTGAGTTTGAATCCCTAGAACCCAATAAAGCTGGACAAGATAGTGTACATCTTCAATTCCGGTGCTCTACAGTGAGATGGGAGGTGGAGGCGGAGGGCAAGAGCATGGTGTATGCACAGTGAACAAGTGATCCTGTCTCAAACATGATGGAAGGCAAGGATTAATACCTAAGGTTGTTCTCTGACCTCTACACAAACACCATAACACATATGAGCCCACATGTGGTACTTGTGATTGCACCCACATCTCACTCAGCCATTCTGATATCTCCACCCCTTTGCAAATAGCTTAATCCTTGGTGCAGGCAGTTGAGTGACAGACCCTTTTAAAGCATGGATTGGAATACAACTGAGGATTTAGGGACCATGTAGACAATCTTAAAGTGAAAGTATGGTCTAGAATTAACCTGACTGCCTGCTCACACCAGCACCTCCCTCCACGCAGATGCCCAGGCTGTGGGAGGAAGAAGTGGGAAGCTTTACAGAAAAGGGACATTGAGCCAGAAGGGTAGAGGAGGCAGTGGGAGGAAGTGGCAGGTGGGAAGAGAAAGAGAGAGAGGAGAGAGAGAGAGACAGAGAGACAGAGAGAGACAGAGAGAGAGAGAGCAGATGAATGGGAATGAAAATACAGAGAAATGAGCATTTGGAATTAGCAGGAAGAAATAATGAAGAGATGCAATGCATGCAATCCTCCTGAGCATATGAACTACCTGGGGGGAATTTTCCCATTTCTTTTACTGTTGTGGTGTTTTTTTGTTTGTTTGGTTGGTTGGTTGGTTGGTTTTGGGTTTTTTTGTTTTTTGTTTTTTTTGTTTTGTTTTGTTTGTAAACGGGGTCTTGCTATGTAACTGTGGCTGGCCTTGAACTTTTAACAATTTTGTCTTCGCCTCCTGAGGGCTGAGAGGGTGCTTCCACACCCACTCTCCATTTCATTTTGCTAAACGATTGTATACAACTCATGGGATCTGTGTAGCACATCCCTAAAGGTTAATGAATACATCAAAACCCACAATCTCACCATATAACTGTAAAACTTTTACATCATCCACTTTCGAAGCTCCCTGGGTGCCCCTCTCAGCTGGCCTCTCTTCACCCCTGTTTAATATTGATCTTACCCTGAATTTGGAGCCCAAAGATATGAGTTTGTTTGTTTGTTTTTTTAAGAATGTAAAGGAGACAAAATGTTAAGTCATGATGGTATGAGTGAAAGGGGAGTGAATTTAGTTTTTTTGAACAATTTGTCATCCTCATGGAAACCTTTCAAACCTTTCTATAAAATCTGAGCATAATCCAGTGTCTTCAGGCTGCAGAGGACACCTGGGTGGTCTCTGGGTGTGGCAGGACCTCCTGAAGAAGTGGCCAGCAAGACTGACTGTTCTTTCTGAGGTGATATTTTATTGTCTTGCAATTTGAATAACTGAATCCTGTGTTTTTATGCCTAAACTAGCAGAATGACCTTGTCTGCCAGTGGGCACATTCTGTAAAACTAGTCATAAAAATGGTCATTAAGAGGCCATTCTTGCATGCAAAAGCAGTATTCAATGGCCCTGCTCAAGCCTGTTACTTTGTAAATGATAAGTTACCAGAATCTTCCCATACAGAAGACACACTGTTCTGCTGCAGTTTATGGAGATCCTAGATAGGTCTCTTTGGGTCTTTTTAGCTCTGCATTTCCTAAGCAGCTAGTCACTAGAAGTAATTGTAGGGAATCTCCAGCTCCTGCTCATTCCAAATCCCACCCAGGAGTTTCACTGTGAACTCAGCCCCACTCTTTCCATTCCAGATCTTGCCTAAGAAAGCCTGGTAAGCAGCTACTTCTCCCTCAAAGCTCCTTAAGACCATGCCTACGGGGTATTTAAGACTGGGTTCATAGCCAGTTCATGTGGTTTCTTTTCTTCCCCGGAAATCATCGGGGATGCTTTGTTCATTAAATATGGACTTTTAATTCAGCTTGAATTGGCTGATTGCATTGGCAGAGTTACCCACTACCAGGATTAAAAAACAACAACAACAAAAAAAAACAAAAAAACAAAAAACACTTACCAGTAATTCAGAAGGAAGGGCATGGAAGGAGGAGGCAGGCAGCAGAGAGAGCAGGGGAACCAAGGTTCGCCTCCTTGAGAACAGGCCTGTCTTGGCCAATGTCAAGTCTTTCACTGTGCCTCCTGCTCTGCCTGGCACTGAAGTGTTTGTTGACTTGAATTGAAGTTGGACAGATGTAATTGGTCAGCAAGCCCTCCACGGGAAAGACTACTTATGCTTTCCTGTCATCTATGGTTCCAATGCCACTCCTTCAGGATGACTAACAGAATGTAAGGCCACAGAGAACCCTCCTCAGCCTCTGTCTGTTTGCCAAAAGGAGAGTGACTCAGGAGCACCCTTCCCCCTCCCGGTTATTCCCCTAGAAGCCTCCAAAAGCTCAGAGGTGAGTCAACAATTTCCAGCCTAAGTCTTTGAGCCAAGGTGGATAGATGCTCTGTAGGACCTCTCAAGAGGGTTTGGGATAGTGGTCAATAGGTACCACCACCAAACCTACATGATGGAGAAGTAACAGGCTAAAGACAGAGTGTATTAAGTTATTGGGACCACATCCGACCAGAGCAGTGTGGCCACCTGAGGCTTTCTCCACCTCAGCACCACTGACATTTGAATCAGCTGGGTTGTGGGCAACAGTGCGTCATAGTGTGTCTAATTGCATTTCTGGCCTCTTCCTATTAGATGGCCAGGATCAACCCTCTGTCTCAACTCCGGACAATGAAAAATGTCTGCACACATTGACTGATCCCCTTCTGGCAAGTTCCTTCTTAAGGAATAACTGTTATCATTCGTTATTATATTATAAGGAATAGCTGAGAGTAAGTGGAAAGTAACTACTTTGGAGAGTGTGTCTGTAGTGGATTTTCTCAAAACGTTCTTCTTAAACTGTGAGAAACAGGAACTCTTCTGATAAAATGCAGAATCCCTGGGGCCAGCCCAGAATTACTGGACTCCCAGCATTTATATTTTAATGAGTAGACTAAGAAATTTTTCTAGGTTCTGGGATAGAATTCTGGGCTTCACACATACCGGGCATACACTTGGCCATTGAGCTACAGCCTCACCCACTTAAGAAAGTCACATATGTAACCCAGTCTTCCCCGGTAGTGGGATTAGAGAATTTAGTGATTGATAGCCCAATAATCTGCAGTCAACACATCACTGGTGGTAGGAAGATACAGTTTTCCTGCCCTGATCAATGTTCCCTCCACCCTGTAGGGCCAGCACAACTTGCTGGTCCTATCACTTGCCATCCCTCTACTTTTAGTCAAAGAAAGTCATTATTATGGTGCCAATGACTCACCTGGTAGAGGAAACCCTTTACCACGTGGCACCTATTAGTTTTAAGTCGAGTCCTGGCACAGTGCGTGGAAGAACACTAGGTAGAGACCTCAACTTAGAAGAAGTCTGAAATGAATTTTGAGTTTTCAATAGAACACATGTTTATTTTCAATGGCTTGTCTTTGCTAGACATGCCTTGATGTGTGGAGCATGTGACTCGTGGATGCTATGTGCTTAGTGAATGGATTCAGATGTTATCAAAGTACTGGGTGGTGGTGGCTGCAAGGATATGTATGGATCCCTTCTGGTTGGAGGCTAGGAAGCACTCTATTGAGAAATGGGGACCTGAAAGAACAAAAGGACCCTAAAATTTAACAGACTTTGCCTTAAATTGTGCTTTAAGGCTGCTACTGCTAATAACAATAGTTCAAATTTATGATGTGCTTGCTCCATGCTCACTTAATCTACTCAATAGATTAGGAGAAAGGCTCCCTTATTATTCTCTATGGATGCTAGAAAACTCAAGTTGCCAGAGAGACAAAATGCAGTTCTTTCCTCCTTAGACCCAAGTTCTTCTCAAGGGTATTATGGGATGCCTGGGTTCCATGCAATTCTATTTGCAAAACACTGGTGACCTTGTTCAGATTCACAAGGAAAATCCCCATCTGAGCAGAGGTGGGACAAAGCTTCCAGCAGACTTCTACAGATATGGCTGTCAATCTAGTCTGTGAAAACAGATTTTAATCCAGTTCCTCATTCAGGCTTCTCCCATATCAGCACTCTGTCAGTCTGCTGTGCCTTAGCAGGGTGGTCCTGAGTAAAGTAGGAACAGTAGTGGAGTCTCTCGGGCCAGCCCCCAGGAGTCCAGCAGGCAAGCCTGAGTCTGAACCCCCAGGGCCCAGGAAGAGGAAACCAAGAGCTTAACTGCTAAAAGCGACTGGGTACTTTAAACAGTTCTTTGCCACCTTGATTTCTCTCTGTACACTGTCTTTTGCATGCAAATCACCTTCTCTGCCTTCTTTTTCTCCCTCAAGACATCCACTTTCATCTGAATTGATTCATATAAAAATAAAGAGGAACATGAAAACCATTCAAAGAGATTGTTCTTGCTCTGGGACCAGTCAGAGCAGGCCTAAGCTCCAGGGCCCTGGAACCCATCTGGGAGTTGGTCAGTCACCAAGAGAGAGATGTCTGGGCTGAAAGGAAGGTAGTGTTGAGGGTCTGAAGCAAAGATAACTTTGTTCAAAGCTAACTGGGAAGACAGAGAGGGAGGGGAGGAGAGAGGGAGGAGATCCAGCAGAGAAGGAACACAAGGTACTCTGATTGGACCACGATTTTAATGCCCAAGAATTATATTTTCCTGGCCCATTTTGCCCTGAGAACATAGCATCTGGGGGAGGTGAGATCTAAGAACACAGAAAGATGGTTTTCATGGTTGCCAGCATCCCAACCCATGTTATAGGGCACCCTGATTGTTCCCTGTCCCTCAAAGGTTAAGCTCTATAATTGACCCAGAAAATATTTATCAGCACATAAAAGTACGCTGTAGCTAGTTTTCAATAAGTGCCAGGGCTTTAGCTGGAACATTTTCCCCAGAGAGCCAATCTAGCACCTCATGCTGACTGCGTCCAGAATAGCAGAAAACCGGGGGGTCACAGAGGGTCCTTCCTTGTGTGTAGCTGAACAAGGTCATACCCAACACAACTGCAGAGCCAAGTACCCTGCGGGGCACGTCCAGTGTTTGCCTCAGCATCTCTTGCTCTTCAGGTTGAAGCGCTTACACATGTCCTGGCGTGGAATTTCGGGCCCTAAGTGAGCCATTTAACATGGTGTGTGTGTGGGGGTGGGGAGGGGAGCTTGGTCAGTCAGCTAAGCGGGGAAGGCTTTCATCCAACTCAAGGCCACACTTCACAGGCTTTGTAAGCGCTCTACTCCAACAACAGTTCAGTCAGTGTCTTTGTGGTGACTGCCTGTGTTTGCAAAGGAGATACCTGTCATACAATAAGAAAACAAAAACAAAAACAAAAACAAAAACCTTCAAAGTTGAAAGGAAAGCAAGCAAGCATAACAGCCCTATGTTTCCACCCAGAGTGACTCCCTGAGTTCCAAGAAAGAAAGAGAGAAAGAAAAAAAAAAAAACCCACAAAACCGAAAGGAAAGAAACCCAGAGAGCAGTCCCCACCAGGAAGACCGCTGCTGCTTCCACAAAATAATTTGGTCTTAAAGCATTACATTCTTCTTGTCTATTTTAAAGGCTTCCCTGCGGGAGTGTCTACAGTGCGAACTGCCACCTCCAAGATAAAGCACTTTCTTCCAGAGAATGGAGCTAATTACATTCATGTCTTATTCAAGTGATCCCTTTTATCATGATGACAGTGGACTTTGAAATCACTCTGAGAGTCTACGATGGGACTGTGGGAGTTTTCCTAGATAGGAGCCTGAGACCATGGCAGGGAAGCTCACCTAATTCCCAAAACCAAATGCTGCTCCTCCCTCTCTTGATATTAGAAGCTCCAAAAAGCAAACAAACAAACAAACAAACAAACAACCAGAATAACTTCACTGTGGCATTCTGAATGTTGGAGGAAGTAGCAGAGAATTGTCCTGAGCACTGGCCAGAAGCATAAACAGATGTGCTGTGTCTTTCCACAATGTCAGAATTTATTGAAAAACAATAAATTCACAAGGTTTAATGGGTTCAATGACAGCAATTTGTCATAAAAATCTTCCTACCTTGGAAGCTTTGGTGGAGGTGAGTGAAAGTTCTTTATTACTTAATTACAAATGTTCTCTCTTATACACAGCACACAATAAGTAGCTCTGTGTATCTCTATACATATACATAGGTTACAAAATGAATACAGGTTAGAGATGCTGCCACAGAGTTCAATAGGTTTCATAAACGGTGCAGGCCCAGATGGGAGACCTAGTAGGTGGCAGGTAGGTGACAGGTGGTCTACTTGGCTGTATCAACAGCAGGAAACAGATCCAAGCTGGGGAGTCCTTGCTTCTTCACACACACACACACACACACACACACACACACACACACACACACACAC
>CABHPH010158539.1:13371-40217 GCA_902168325.1 Peromyscus nudipes
CACACACACACACACACACACACACACACACACACACACACACACACGATGATAGATTGATGTTGGGCCATGTCATCAAAATGCTAGGTGTCCATCACTTTCTGGGGTCCAGACAAGGAAGCTGCACTCTACTAGCTCTGGTAGGTCCAGTAAGTTTTGGGGCCTGGTTTTTCTGATAAGACTTTAATATGCCCACCTGTCCTCAAAGTTTCACTTCTCTCTGATAAACTAGTGAGGTGGCTCCCTTCCCACCCTCGGGAATAAGGTTCATTATCCGTCCGTGCTGCCAGGGTGGTGCCTGATAAATGATGCAGGTTCTAGGTCCACCCAGGGGCTGCAGCCATCCTTCTTCCTCAAAATGGAGTCAAAGGGTGCTTGTCATAGGAGTTTCCTAGAGCCCTGCAGAGCCGGAAAAAAAAAACAAAAAAACAAAAAAACAAAAACAAAAACAAAAAACAAAAAACAACAAGCTGTTATATACAATAGAGTAACTTAAAGTAGGACATACCCTGATATCAAAAGGAATCATTCTATTGAGTAATATCTTCACATTTGGTGATATCTGGTGCCTCTGAATTAAGGGATATAGTAAAAAAAAATTCAAATGTTTGATATATGAAATCTAAGAGATTGCTGTTTTAAATATTGTGCCCCTGATGGGAATATAATAATGTATTGCTTAGTTCTCTCCCTCCCATCTTCTTCAGTGTGTACTCTGAGCACCTCGTAGGTAAAGCATCCTCTGGGGCCCAGAGAGATGGCTCAGGGGTTGTGAGTGGGTACTGTTCTCACTGAGGACTCATTTAGTTCCCAGGATCTACATTGTGGCTCACAACTGCCTATACGTCCAGCTTTAAGGGATCCAACTCTCTTCTAGCTTCAGTGGACACCTGCACTCATATGCACATACCTCCTTGACACATATACGTAATTAAAACTAAAATCTTAAAACAAAGCTCCTTCTGTATGCTCAGTTTCTGTAAGTTTCTAATCCTTTGCAAGTATCTTTACACCTATGAACACTTAGAAATTCAGTGTGTGCAAATTTCATGCTGTCATTGTTTTTCTCTGCTGAGTAGTACTGCATTGTGTATATATACCACATTTTCTTAATCCATTCTTCAGTTGATGGTTCCTCTTTGCATTCCTGAGCGCTGTGTGCGCCCTGTGGCTGCTGCTGAAGCCCAACATGGCAGAGATCTATTGGGCCTTCGTGATAAACTCTCCCCTTTTGATGCCAATGGGGATTGAGAGCCCAATATGGCCAGCTTTGGCAAACATTAATGTAAGCCTAGGAACTGTAGCCATGTGATTAGATTCTCCAGAAGGTAATGTATGGTAACTGCTTTTTCAAGTATGTTTGAGAATGTGTCACCCAGACACCTTGGAGATTAAGGACAATCAACCCTGAAGGTCACTGACCTCCATTTGTTAACAGTAGCATGCCAGCTAAGCCTTTTCATTTTCACAATCCTCTTCAAAAGAAAAGTAGGTGTAGTACCTACTTTTCAGGAATGGTTCTCTGCAACATTTATTGGCCTCCTGAAATTCATTTACCCCCCTTTGAAGATACCTTAAAATTTGTGAGCCTGAATGTAGCCATTATGAGTCCATTAGTTATGCTCCTTGTGAGCTGCCTGTTTTTTCTTTATGGTTCTTAGTTGTTCTTTTGCAGAGCTGCCAGCTTAAGTCGTGCTAGGATCAAGAAAAATGTTCCTTGGCGGTTTGTGTTCCTGGAGTTATGTCCATACCAGTGGATGTCCACATGCTCCAGAAGAGAATTTGACATCGCTGCTGCCATTGTTGCTGTTATAGCACTGGGATTGCCATTTCATAATTGGTTACTACAACTAGCACAATGGAGACCCTGGCAGCAAAAGTAGCTACCACAGTTAATTAATCTTTCATTCTATTGGGCATGATAAATTTAATTCAATAGTTATATACATTTCAATTGGCTTTGAAAATTATAAATTTATAAACTCAAATTCCATTTGCTTTTGGGATACCATCTTACAAGGATTCCAGTTTGCAGTAAAACTCATTAAGGAAGGGAATGGCTCAGTTGCCTTTAGCCTAAATTGGCTATGGGTGGGTTAAGACTTCTGTTAGTCTTTTCTGTGTAGAACACACAGATTGCAAGCCCAGCACCACTTTCAGATCTTTGGCAGCAGTTAACTCTGCAGCTCACACATGATTGAGCCTGTATGATAATGAGTATTCAGAGATGGGTAATGTCTGGGGGGTCCTCACCAACCTAAGACAGAGCGCCTGTGTGGCCTGGGCAAATGTCTCCATGACTGGTAAAGTGACCTGCTGACATCCCATGCAACGTAAGTCAGAAGCTCATTTTTTTAGTAAAAGGGGGGACCTGTAGGGCTCTGGCCCCCATTTTGGGTAACTGTTGCTTTGCTTGCTGACCTTGACCTTGATATCCTCCCTATGCTAATTCCACCCTCCTGAATGCTTAAGGGAAGTTCCTTGTCTGTGTATCCTGCATATTGGGTGTTAACAGCTTAGATGCAAGATTGCAAAATATCAGTAGCGAACTTCTGCCCTCCGGGGTTCTCCCATTGTGCTATAAGCCTGTATTTAAGACCTCCTCCCTCCTTCAAAAAATAGCATTCAAAAAAAAGGATGCCATTTAAGAGCCAAAATAATAATAATAATAATAAATAGAAAGTGGGGGAAAAAAGACCACCATCCAAAAAAAAAAAGAAATTCAGTGTGGACAAGTCTCCCAAGGACCTGAGTAGCATTCCTATACTATCCACAGCTTATGACCCTACAAAATGACCAGTCCAGCATTGACAACCTCATTTTTCTGAACCCTAGTCATCTCTATCTCTCCACCTACTACTGTAGGGGTTTGAAGAACATGTTTCAAAGGGAGCTACATGCTGTTATAAGTCTAACTGTTGGCCAGAGAGGAAAAAAATGAGAGAAAATTTGTACATAGGTAAATTGAAAGATGCCTACGTTGCATGGTTGTTAAAAACCTGAAGAAAGCTAGCATTTAAAAATCCCATCAGTCCAAACTTAGGAGTCATAGCCTGTGCCCAAACTACGTTGGCTACCCATCCTTAATAAACCAGTTCAAAGGGCCAAATTAATAGGAGAAAGGAGAGACTGGAGATTTTTTCAACTTGGCTACATTGAGAGAAAAGAGACTCTCCCCCAACTCTACTCTCAGGGCCGTGAAGTGAGATTTAATATGAGATCTAAGTAGTGCTGGTGAAGGTGTGGTCCCACCCACCCCTGACTAATTGTCCGGCCATTCGTCTTATCCCGTGAGATGGTTTAACAAGTTGTTAGTGCTATATAAAATCTCTTTCTTGGCTGGTGCCTTTTCTTTTGCCCAGCATGGGATTCCAATAGTTAGTCAGATTGAAACACAATTTTCTTCTTAGAATAACTTATTTTTGCTGGGCTTTAATGACTTTTATTATTATTATTATTATTATTACTATTCATGACTTAATTTAATGACTTAAGTAGTTTAAGATGCACAGGATAAAAAGGATCTGAGTAAGCATAACAGGGATAGAAACAAGGCAAAGTTGGGAGACAACAACCTTGAATTTTCCAGAGCCCATCTTTCCTAGATGACTTTAATCTCTACATCAACTGTGGTGTGAGACTGCCTGCCCTCTTTCATTGCTTTGGGGATCTTCTAGGAAAGTTTTTATAGTCACTGAGATATTTATTACTTACAGTGAAGACAAGAAAGATGAGAGACTTTTCCTCATTTGCGATTCACTCTTGAATTTTATTAATTTTAATGAAATTCAGAATCTTTAACTTAATGTCAGTTGTACTTGATTGATATCTCTGGCTTAAAGAATGTGTGATTTTCACTTAGTATTTATTTCTTTTTCCTGGAGCATTATACCTTGATCTCCTCTGGCTATTTCCATATAAATATGATATGATGCATTATGCATGTTTGAAGTTATGAAAATTTAGATAAAACACCAAGAGTTTCTTTAGCCAGTGAAAGCCTTGTGGAATTTAAGGCCTGGTTTCTTGGAATCGGAGAGGAGTGTTAGCTGAGAACACCCTGTAATCCAAACATCAGAAGACAGGGTACTCATCATGCTTAGAACCGACTAAATGTGATTCTAAAATCAGCGATATGGAAGACTTATGCCTGCACCCTAACAGTGCAGGATAGCTTTACCATGTCAACCATCATAGAACAGGCCAGGGCTGTCGCACAAAAATAAACATTACAGTTGCTAAGGAAACAGAATCACCTTGGAGATGATTAACACCAGTCGGACGAACAGTGAAGGCTGCAATCAATCATGACCAAACAGAGAGCGGCAAACATTTTTATAAGGCATGAGAGACAGAGTTTTCTTTCTGAGACCATTTAGAATCATAGCAATGTGTTTCTCTATGAATGTGACACTCCTCCAGAACATGGTTACATTCTAACCACTGAACAACTTCTTCCTAGATCAATCATTTCCAGTTCTGAAAGTTGCTTTTAGGTACAATGGAGAAGGTCCCAAATGAAAGCATACCTTGTCAGTTTGCAAACACCTTGGGTTAGTATCCATTATTTTTCTTCTGTGATGAGTTCTTGTCTTTGAAAATGTTTTGACTCTGAGTTATCATATTTGACGTTTTAAATGTTTGTGGATTTTACAAAAAAATGATCTATACCAAGAGAACTTTGCCAAAACATCAAAGACACAATACTGTCAACAAGAAAGTTTGTTATTGGGTAAGAAAGCACTGTTACTCTTTAAAAAGAGATTTCATACTTGAATGTAGGCAGGATAATATTTTTTGGTTGTTGTTACATGGCATGCCTTGTGGAGATCAGGCTGTCCTGGCTTCAAAGGACAGTACAATCATTATCAACAAAGAGGCTGTCCCAATAATATACTTACCTCAAATTTAGAGAGATAAAAATGGAAGTAGTTATGCTTTTTCACGTAAAGAGGATTACATTATAAAAATGCTATTCAAGTTAAATAATGTCAGAAATTGTTTCAGTGTGTACAATTCACTTTTCAATACTTCCAGCTGAACAAAATGATGTGTTCATAGGTTGATTAGTAGTGATGAGTAGTTTGGAGCCTGTAACAGAAAACGCTGAACATCTTTGTTTCATTTAATAAGGAGATTTTTTTTTTACTTCCAGCATCTTCCAATTTGATATCCCATTTATCAAATTTTACCATAGCAAGATACCATGGCTATCATGTATCCTAAGGAGATCAAATGAAGTTTATAATACCGTCTATATAGTGTTCTTGCCACACAACTTAGCAGATCAAATAACCACATGCAGGACACATGGAAGCAGAAGATATGGGGAGCATCATCAGGGAGTACAATCAGCTGTATGCAGAATGTGAAAAGTGATACTGGACAAATGATCCAGTTTATCCAACAAAGAAATTGAAGAGGGGGGAAGGAGGAGGAAGATGTGGTGATATTGTGTTCCCCAATATATTGTGCACCCTAATAAACTTATCTGGGGTCAGAGAACAGAACAGCCACTAGATATAGAGATCAGAAAATGGTAGCACACACATTTAATTTTAACATTCCGAAGGCAGACACATCTGTCTGGATCTCTGTGAGTTCAATCCCACACCGGAAACAGCCAGGCATGGTGATTCACGCCTTTAATCCCAGGAAGTGATGGCAGGAAGCAGAAAGGTATATAAGGCATGAAAACTAGGAACTAGAGCCTGGTTAAGCTTTTAGGCTTTTAGCAGCAGTTCAGCTGAGATCCATTCGGATGAGGACTCAGAGGCTTCCAGTCTGAGGAAACAGGATTGGCTGAGAAGTTGGCGAGGTGAGGTTAGTTGTGGCCTGTTGTGTCTCTCTGATCTTCTAGCTTTAACCCCAATACCTGGCTCCGGTTTGATTTTGTTAATAAGATCTATTAGATTCGTGCTACAGGAGGAGCCCAAAAGGGACATATGAACTAACTGTAAACTATGAACCTTATTTGAATTTTGATATGAAGAAATCAACAAAAAGGAAGGAATTATGAAACAACTGGGACATACCGGGCGATATTTGATAATGTCAACGAATCATTAAATATTCGGTAAGAAAAATATTAGGATAAATTAAAATAAAAGGAAGAGCCTGTGAGACGGCTCCCTGGATAAAGGTATTGCTGCCAAGCCTAATGGCCAGAGTTGGACACCTGGGACCGCAGGGTAGGAGGGGAGAACTCAAAAGTTGTCGTCTTGCCCCTTCCCACACACATATCATGGCACTTGTTCTCTAAATAAATGGATGTAATTTAAAAACATGCAAATAAAAAACAATTAAAATGAAAGGAGACTCCTTGAAGGACAAATGATGAGATTGTTTACAAATGAGATGATTTGATTTGGATTCGTTTCAAAATACTTCGGTGTACAGTAGCAGTGCGGGTGAGACCTTTGCTCCGTAAAGTCATCAGCAGAAGAGACTTTGTCAATTAGCAAAGCTGACGTTAGCAACGAGTTTCAATGTTGAAAATTAAAAGCTTCATTTTTTTTCTAATAGTGAGCTGGACATGGAAGAAACCCATACTGGAGCCCCTGGCATTCGAGAGAAGTGGACTCACCCGGCACAATGGCTTTAATTCTCTGTGTGCATGAACAGGCCTGGGCCTGCAAGGGCTCCTTCATGCTCAGCTTTCACTCTGAGAAACAGTACCTGAGGTTTCATTCTGAACTCCCTACATTCAGATATTGGCTTAGAGGATCCTAGTGCTCTGGGCTCACGTTCAAATAACTGAATCCTGACTACAGATTAGTCATTCTCCAAGGATGAGCCAGAGGCATCTTGGGCCTTACAGGAAGGAGGTAAAACTCCTTCCCCTCACAATACTAAGGCTGTATGTTCCTCTGCTGTCTCTTTCTGTCTCGAGCAAACCTAGGGGGTTTCCAGATTTGTCGTGAAATGTAAAAATGCCGTTCCTCTGGCTGCTGGAGGTCAGTGGGTGGGAAACCTGTTTGTTTTCTTCTTCTTCTTCTTCTTTTTTCCTTTAAGTTCTTGACTTTATTTTCTAATACATTAAATGCCTATAGACGGAAAATATAAGTTTATGTCTTTGAGTCTTCAATGCATTTATTAAGAATATAAGAAGCTCCTGGGGCTAAAAACTTGAAAACTATTATTTAATTTGTTGTCGTGTTTGCCTTGAGTGGCACTACAATGCAAAATATTATAGGAGCACATAGGTTTTGGAAAATACATAGCAAACAGCTTCATCTACTTATTTACAGCTCGTCTACACTGCTAATAAGATGTTTACAATGCCATAGAGTTCTAAGGCAGTGTTTTAGTTAGGGTTTCTACTGCTGTGAAGAGACATCATAACCATGAAATTCTTTTTTTTTTTTTTTGTGGTTTTTGGTTTTTGAAGAAAGGGTTTCTCTATGTAGTCCTGGCTGTTCTGAACTCTCTTTGTATACCAGGCTGGCCTCAAAAATCTTATAAAGGAACACATTTAATTGAGGTGGCAGCATACAGTTTCAGAGGTTTTGTCCATTATCATCAAGTGGGGGGGGGCATGGCGGTGTGTGGGCAGATGTGGTGCTGGAGAGGTAGCTGAGAGTTCTTACATCTTGACTCACAGGCAACAGGAAATGCTCTGTCTCACTGGGCGTGGCTTACGCATATAAGAAGACCTCAAAGCCCACCTCCACAGTGACACACTTCCTCCAACAAGGCCACACCTACTCCAACAAGGCCACACCTCCTAACAGTGCCACTCTCTTTAGGGGCCATTTTCTTTCAAACCACCACAGGCAGGAACCTGGGCTTTGTTATGTATGTCAAAAGTCCAAATTTAATTAAATGACTGAATTGGCTTTTTATCTGAGACTCATGAACCAGAGGAGCCTCATGAAAAGCTTAGAAAGCATAGAAAGCTTCTCCCATGAGAGAGAGAAGCCTGTTTTTATAGGCAGAGAAAGGCCAAAGAAATTGGGGACATACTGCAAAGGCAGATTGGTCATTTCGACAGAAGGTTAAAACAGAATTGCTTAAAGTGGGCCAACTCTGGCCCAGAGCAGATCTGACTCTCTGTTCTCTGATTTCTCAGAATGTCTGATCAACAGCTCACTTCTGAGTTGTTGGTATGGAACCTCAGCCTGAGTGACTCTGCTCTGCTCTAGTTTATTGATCCCTGGTTGGCTGCCTGCACATTTTGTTTTAAACATTTCATGTAACATAACCTAGTAGCAAGACATGAGCGAGTTACACCCACCTCGAACTATTAGTGCTTTAGTCAACCAATGAATAAAACTATGGTTATACATGAACAGAAAAGCTTAACTTGGTTTATGTCAGTAATGGACACCATGAGCTTATGCTCAGGAGATGTAGAAGGCAGCAGGGGGTCAAGGGCCAAAAGCTGGAAGAGATAGTGGAGTCCAAGGAAGGAAGATTGGTATGCAGAAAATAGAAGCTGTCTGGAGATGTGGGCCTTGGGTTCCTCTGTTCCTAGCATTGAAAATAGTTCTCTGGCTGCTGTCCTGGCTGGACGCCACTTTCTGGTTTGAAGAAAGGGGTGCTCTGAGGGGAAGTTGAGCCTACAGGGTACAGTTCCCCCTATTCCTTCTTGCCAGGCCTCTGCTGTTTACTTGAGAACAAAGACATTCACTTCATAGGTAGAGATTGGAGGATGAAAGTGAAAGTATAATCAATCAATTAACATGCATGAATAATTGTCTTGCATCTTTTCTTTTGGGAGCTGAGGGGATAGAGGATGGAGGATGACAGGATTTACCACAGAGATGTGAAAACTGTGGGCAAACAGACACATACTGAATATATCTCTGCAGTTGCCTCCAGGATGAGTCTTCAACCTCTTTGCCTGCTTGGTTTTTCCAGTGTGGCTGGAGTAACTGCTGCTTTACACTCTAAAGGTTGGGGATACCCTTTCCTTTCGTCTTCTTTTTAATAAACAATGATTTTAGTTTTCAGATGTTTCACTGAGAAAGCAAAAGCACTTCTTGGATATATTCAGATCCACTCCTTACAGTTGTCATGACCTAATATTTTTTGAGGGTTTGGATCATTTCAGACTTTTCAAAAACGGTTTGTCTTTACTCTTCCTGGCCTAATCTAGCTTCTGTATTCTGAGTCCATTTTCACCCCCTAATCATTTGTGTTGTCTGAAGGGCTTCTCTACACCCACATTGCTGGAGTAGGTCACAGAAGCAGGAGGAAGGCTCAGGCTAGACTGGAAGGGTTAGTGTCTGGGGTGGGGAGTGAGCTGAAGGCCACCACAATGCAGTGGCCATGTCATGTGGCATAAGAGGATATGAGTGTCTGGCAAGATCCTTGAAGAGTAGGGTGTTCTCTTACCTGGTTTTGTTTCTCCAATATCTTACATAATACCTTGTGTACAATTAGCTCAAAAGGTGACTGGGACAGTTGTTATTTGATTGTTGGGTTCTGGGGGAGTTTTACTTTTTAATTTGCACAGTTCCATTTTATTTTGATGCATTTTTTAATAATAGCTGCATGTTAATGTTTATGTAACTAGTAAGATCATGTAGGTAATGTGCATATATATTTTAATTTTTTGGTGAGGCAGGGTCTTGTTATATGACCCAGAGTAAAGATCCTTCTGCCTTCACCTGTCCTGGCTGCTGGGACTGCAAGTGTGTGTTACCAGACCCAGATACTTTTTTAAAGGTGTTTATAAAAACTAAAGAAAATATTGAAAAGTAAAGGTAAATAGCTTGTGATGTTACAAAGAGAACCCCAGACAAGGTTGAGAAAGTAGCCACTTAATGGAAAGATTGACCTCTTGACGACAAATGATCAGAATTGGGACAGTAGAGCTGTCACCATTGAGAAGACAAAGACTACAACGTGGGCCAGATTTAGAGGGAATGTCTGGAGTTCAGTTCTTAACATGCTAATTTTTATATTTCAGTCAGATACCCAAGCAGAAAGGATAAGAGTCTTGTTAAAGCATAGCCTGGGCCTGAGATGTATCTTAGTGGGAAAGCCCTTGCTTAATTCATCACAGGCCCTGAGTTCTTTTCCCAGTACCAGACAAGGGGTGTGTGTCGGAGGTCTGAAGTTCATAGGCATGACATACACGCTAAATCCATCAGAGTACAGCTAGCCCTGGTAACTTCAGAAGAGAAACCCAAGGATGGAGCCATAGGTCAGTCCAACGTCAAGTGGTAGTGGGAAAAAGGAAAAAAAAAAACAAAAACAATAAAAAAAAAACAAAACCCCAAACCAACCAGACAAAAAACCCACAAAAATGCAGCTTGTAGGTTAGGAAGAGCTCATCAAAGCAGGAACCCCCCCTCTGGGATCTAATAGTGTGGTGTGTGTGTGTGTGTGTGTGTGTGTGTGTGTGTGTGTGTGTATCCACAAAGACAGAAGTGGGGTAAAGACAAAGGCAGTGGGCACACTAAAGTGGAGATGGAGCGTCACACTTAGCCCTGTTTTTCCTACAACATTGATCTAGATCGTAATATTTTCTCCTTTCTTGCAATATTTACCCAGTTACTATGTAGATGGCCACCTAGTTTGATTCCTAACAAACCTCCCTCCATGCATTTCTTTGATGCTTAGGAAGTTTTACCATTGCCTTAGAGCTGAGTTCCTTGGCCTGGCTTTTGAGTCATTACTGGTTTACATACCTTTCCGACCTCATCTTTTCTTCTCCAGTTCAGACTTGGTACCCTGGCCACATGTCCATCCTGAGATGGGTTTGGCTGCTTCCAGACTGTAGGCCTGAATCTTGGCTGCATTTTCTCTGTATGAGATTGTCATTGAAACATAACCTTCATTCATTTAAGTCCTTCAAAGTCTACCTCAAGTTGTTCTACCAGAGAACATTCTCTCTCTTTAATATTCCTTCCGGGTGTGAAGGGTCCCAGTCTCATAGTCAATTCAAATACCATAAACAGAAATTGTCCGAGTGTGCACAAGAAACTCAAATGATTTGTTTATAATAAATTAATAAAGTCAAGGTATTTTTCCTACTCTACTTATGAGAGGGAATATTTGCTTTTGAATTTTCTGTTTTCCTGCTTTTCTGGTATCTGATGTTAGCTCAAGTGTGTAAAAGTTTAATTAAGACCAGGTTTCTATTTTAAGCTTACATCCAAGGAATGAAGGTAATTTGCATGCACAGGTAATACTGGAATTCCTGTGAGACTAGAGATGGTGAAATGTCCCCTACTAACCATAGGCCTTTGGTAAATGTAACCTGCAACTCTCTAAACACTAACCAATGAATGCAAACCTGTCTTTTTATTTCAGAGAGCAGAGACCCTAAGATTAAAGTAAAACTATATGGGGCTATAATGTAATATGAAATTCCAAAGATTCTAGCCCATTCTTTACATATTAAATTCCTTTTTCACTTCAGAGAGAGCTTTTATATTTTGTTTCGAAAATGATATTCATAGTTTCTGAAATTCGTTCCCTCTTTGGTTATAGATGGAAATGAACAAGAATACCACTGTGTTGGTGCCTTCTCTAAATCCCTGTAACTGGTTTACACCCCACTGAGTGGCTGATAGCCCAGCCATACTGGAAATTTCATCACCAGCCACACATGCACTCCATTTATTGCCAGATAGTCAGAGGCAAACTGACCCCTAAGACCGTGATAATTAAATTTAGCTAGTGTTTTTCACTATAAAGTTCTATCGTTACTCACTGAAACCCAGTATGTATCAGCTCTGAGTAAGACCCTGATATATTAAAATTAATTCAGAGTTGTTGGGATTTCTCAGAATACAAATAATTCAATGACACAGATGGATTGACAGTGGCCTCATTCTGACCATTGAATAACCTCTTGGTTGACGATAGGAGTAGACTCAGAGGGCAAAGACAGCACACATCCAGGACGTAGTGAGATACACTCCTTTTCTTTCACCTAGCCCCTCTCGCCTTCTTTTGTAATTCTACACATTACCATTTCATTGTAGAATGGTCAATACAGAATTTTACCTCTCCTCCAACTTGTCAGTCAGCCAGCACGGGCATTAAACTGGCTTAACAGAAGCAAATATATAAATACGATTTGGAAGAGAAGAGTTCTGATGACTCACAGATGAAATGCTAACTAGGAAGTGTTTGAAAGTAGGCTGTATTTTTAGAACGAGACCAGACCATTTTGACAGAATTTTGTAAGTACACAACCACTTTGTATCATAATTTCTGAGTGTGTATTTTTGCCAGAAGTGTACAGTAAGAAAAGAATGGCTTATATTAAATTTGCTTTGTAAGTTGCTAAACATCTTTGTGGCAAATATAAAACAACATGCAGTATTCACTTGCCAAAGAGCATATAATTTACTTACATTAGTTCATAAGAGAATGTGGTTGTGTTTTTAAGATGATAATGGACGTGCTGTACAACAAGAGAAAACTATAGCCTACATTGAACACAATCTATATTTAACATGATCTTACATTTTAATGTCCTCTATATTTTTTGCTCATATATGTTTTATTTGACCCTCTTAATATTTTATAAGAAATTAAAATAATACAGGCATCTTTGAAAGAGCTTTCCTTCACTCTTCAAGAATTGATGGAAAGTCAATTTGCCTTCCCAGATTATTAACAGTGTAAATGACAGCACACGGTAACACATTTAGAAACTGGAAAAGCTTTAGGGAAAATATACCTAATGACCACAGAAAATATTGAAGTTTAGAAAAAGGAGTGATTTTATTACTGCTATAAAATTCTCCAAACAGCTTTCAGTTATTGACGATTTGCTGGTTGACAACTTTAAATGAATGATCACGTCCCTAGCCCTTAGGGTGACTGACTCTATGAGCTGGCTAATAAACACTGCTAAAATGTGCTTTTAAACTAACTAAGAATATTTTCTCACACTTCAGTAATTAAAAATTGTGAGCTTGGTTTTATTCCAAAATAGTGTATAAATGGAATGCCTTTTTTGCCATGCATAGGTTTTTCAATAAGCAAGAAAAACATATGGTGTTCTCTCCTCTTCTCCCATCTCCCAGATTGCATACTCCTTCTTGTTCCTACTCCTTCTATACAAGTGATTTATTGAATATGGATAGAAATGTCCTCTATTTCTATAGTTCCCATTGAAAGAGTATAAGAGAGAGCCTTTAGGCATAATCTTCATGGTAGTATTGGGGAGCTAATATATTAAAACACAGGAAGTCAAAGGATAATACAAATGCCTGAATTTTCCATTGCAAGGTATGTGCCTTCTTTAAGATCAGTCTCTACCATACTCCTTTAAGCTCCTTACAGTAATGTATGTTACTTTCCTCCCAAAATTCTGGAAGTTTTTCTTTGTCCTTATTATGGAACTCCAAATCTAATTATTACTTTACTTTGGAGACATGATTTAAAAACCACAGAACTACTTTCATTGATGTGAGTATGAAGAATCAAAAGCTGGACATATGGCTCAGTTATGGAGTGCTTGCCTAGCATGTGCAAGCCTCTACACTCAGTCCTGAGTTCTACAAAAATCAAACAAACCTCAAGTGCTAAGAATCCAAGGTCATGGATGTAGGTCCTAATATTCCTACTAACTCGTATATTCATCTGAGTGTTGGCTCAAGCATCCTATTGCCTCTGAATTCCAGATGCTTCTATTAACAAATGATTCTGTACATCATAATGGAAATGCTGTAGCTTTGACTACAATAGAATACAATGAATTACTGCATGGCAAACAAAATTTATGCATTTGTGTACTACACATGCTTCTTGCGCCTAGGGATAAAATATATACTGATAATGAGAAGGAACTAAAAGATTATACATTTCAAAACTATTAAAGAATTCATGAGGCAAGGGATTAAAAAAATATTAGCAACTTCAGTCATTTCTATACTAAAACAATCAATGGACCAACCAGTTGCAAAGGGAAGCAATGAAAAGAAAAATATTCCAAGCTGATGATGGGGTAGTCTGTGGTTTTCTGAAAACCACCTTAGGGGTATAAGAACAATAAGGCCCTGACTGTAGAGGCTTTTGATAGCCATTTTATTATTATTTTCCTCATATACTGAGTGAACATTTATATACAAATGCAAATTAGGTTACGTACAAAGCACTTCAGGAAGAGGAACGGTCCTCCCCTTGATTGACCTAGTTCTGTCCCTTTAAGGGCTGTTCTTGAACACACCTGATATTTAAATCACCATCATTATGGACTGAATCATGCTCCAATTCCTGTATTGAAAACTCAGTGCCCCCAGTAACTAAGAATACAGTTCTATTTAGAGACAGTTATGTTAGTTAATGACACAGTTGCATTGAGGGGGGTCACTGTTATGGTGGGGCCCTAATGCAACCTGACTGCTATTCTTAGAAAAGGAGGGGATCTGGATGTATACGGTGACACTAAGAATGTACAAGACCTATGAGGATAAAGTGAGTTCTCACTAGAAAGTGGTCTTCTGAAAGCCAAAAGGAGAGGCTTTAAGAGGAGAAACCAAATGATTGATGTGTGACCTTGGGCCTCCAACCTCTAGAGCTGAAAGTATTCAGGCCTCTTGGTAGCGGATAGAGGACTTTTTTGTTACAACGGCTCTAGAAAACTCATACCTCATCTTAAGACCACAGTAACGATTGCAGACTTTTTTTTGTGAAGTAGAGCTTTTGTCTTGTGCATCTTGCAGGGAGAGAAAGCAGAGGAAGGAAAATCAACGATTTACTTCAGTGTGAATGCAAATCACAAAGAGCTTTAATATTCTAATGGGAGATTAGAGGCAAGGTTCTTTAATAATTCAACATCACAGTTGTGTGCTCTGAAACCTTGCTATGAGGTGTAAAATTCGGGAGCAGAAGTGAGAGGAGGGGAGGATGACAGGGTGACCCATTGTAAGAGACAGGGTAACCTTGGTGATTCTCCCGGTCCCTAGAGAACAAGAGCATCAATTAGTTCCCTGAGCAACTTAAACCCTATAGCCAGTGGATGTAAAACTCTGGGCTGGCAGAGACACTAACGTTTAAAATGCTATAGGAAAAGTATTAACAAACTGGTAGGTATTTTCTTTTTAAAGTGTATGTTTTTTCTTATTCATAGTATGTTTCTGGGATATTTTTAAATTTGAATTGTTAAAACAAATAACATAAAAGTTATGTTTACCAAGTAAATTTGTATGAAAGTTCTTTCTTCTCACTTAAAATCAGCATTATTTCTCCAAATATTTCAAATATTTGAGCTTAAAAGTTTTTACAATTGATGACAGTTACTGTATTGTATGATTTCTTATCTCAAAAAAAATACTGCCTGCCTCAGAGAAGCTATACCTCTTTCTAGAAATTATTATACTTGCATTAAAATTATCTCTGCTAAACAAAAAAAAAAAGATTATCAGTGCAAAAATAAATGTAATGCTGGTCAGATATTTTATCTGAGACCGTGTTCTATAGTTGTTTCCTCCAAGATTAAAATCATCCATCTTGGAAGGAAGCTCCTTAAGACACAGGATGCTAGAAAGGTTAGAAAACAGACTGTTCTAAGAGGAGATGAAATACTCCATTCTGCAGGGAAGCTCCTTAAGCTCAGGAAATAAGGACCTCATAGGTTTCAGGAAGTCCCTGAAACTGACTAGATACATTAGGCTCTTCCTCCCCAAGCCTATGTAAGCTGTAAAGTCTGCTGAGAGACTCTCCGACCAACTGAGCTGCCTCAAAGTGACAGATCAACCATGCTGTCTAGAAAAAGCAGAGAGCAGCCAAACTGCCTAGAAGAAGCAGAGACAGACTGAGCTGCCTGGAAGGGACTCAGACCACGTGAGCTACCTGGAAAGGACAGCCTCCAACCTGTTGAGCGGCCTGCGGGCTGTGTAGTATGCTGTAAATGTCCAGCTTTTGTGGTCTGTCACCCATGCTGTGGTGGACTGTGATGATGCAGCTGTCATTAAGTCATTTCTGCTTCTGTAAGTAACCCCTCACCCATATTCTTAAAAGTAACCAAATCAAAACTCAATGATTCAGCAAACTGGATTTGGGTGGTGTCCTTAGTTTGGTGTGTGTCTCCTCCCTATCTGGGATGTGTTAGACATTTGTTTACTTTTCCCCGGAAGCAGTGCCATACAACAGACCTCATTTCAGATGTCCTTGAAAAGTTGCCGAAGAAACCCCTGCAGTCGGGAAAGATGGATTTATGTTATCTGGCTGCTGTAACAAATTACAATAAACCGAACAGATTCAACCCACACTCGTGTTCAGCTCTAGAAATCCAAGGTCCACATCCTTCTCATTGGTTAAAGTCAAAACAGCCAAGCTCGTTCCTCTGGCAACTGAGGGAAGAATCTGTTTTGTTTTATTTTTGCTTTCTCCGGTTCTCAGAGCCTACAGTTCTTAGCACAAGGGCCCGCTTTCCACCCTCAAAGCTGGGACCCTAATGGCCTTGGTCATATCACCACCTTCTTTGCGATTTTCCTACAGCTTCTCTCTTACAAGGACCTTTGTTGTTGCACAATACTCCTCAGAATGATCCAAGATAACCCCTCATTGAAAGATCTGTAACCTCATCAATGTTGCCAGTCCATTTTGCCAAGTCAGTTAAGGTTCACCTGTTCTAGGGGTTGGGGCACAGACATGCCTTAGGGCATGCCTACTCATCCTAGAGTGGATGATATACTGGAGCAGGGTGGGAAGGGAATGAAGGCTGGGAAAGCTCTCAGATAACACTTCCATGTGGTAATAACATTTAGATATTTATTCTCACCGTGTATTTGCCATGTCGAGTCTGAACCCTCTGTAAAAGTCATCTCATATAATCAACAAAGTCGTGGGAACAGGGCTAGCATTTGGCACATACTGATGAGTTCACATCAGCCTGCCTGAGAGACCACTGCCCATTCGTAGTGAGAATGTGGCAGTGTCTGGGTTTAGGATCTTACAGCCTGGCTGCACCACAGAGCCACTCTGCTCTACCACAGTGTCTGCCCATCCAAGTGACTTGATAGTCACCTTCCAAGTGACTTGACAAGCAAAGTGCTTAATAAACACAATAGGAAGTAGTGGATCCTCACGTGAGAATGCCAGATCTCTTAGAATTAGAAAAGACTTGATAGTTTGTATTCTGACTCACCTTATGTCATAGTTGAGGAATCCTTGGCTGGAAATTAAGAACCAAACTGACATTGAGAGATTAAGGGTCATACTTGAGGCTGCACATCTAGGGCATCAAAACTACTGAGGGCATGTTCTGTTTTTCTCATCTACTGTAGGCTGAGGATTTTTCACTCAGCATTCTGCAGGCCACGTTATGGCTGAATCATGTCCCCAATACCTTGCGGCTCAGATGAGAACCATATTTGCAGAGAGGTCATTTAAAGAAAGAATTGAGGTTAAATGAGGCCTATGGGGTAGAGCTCTCATCCACTTAGCTGGTGTCCTATAAAAAGAGTCAACAGGGATACGTATACACTGAGAAAAGGACACATAAGGACATGGTGATAAGGCCACCATCTGTGAGCCTTGGCTGACAGAGGCCCCAGGAGAAACCAGTCCTGATGAGTCAATGAAATTTAACATGAATATTGATCTCAAGATAAGAACATAGCCCAATAATACAAGTGGAGGGATCTTCCTCTAACCTAACCTTGATCTGGGATTAGTAACTCCAAAAAAAAAAAAAAAAAAAAAAAAAGTGAGAAAAATCAATTTGTAGTGTTTGAATGATCCAGTGTATGGTATTTTCTTATCGTTGCACTAGGAAACTTGTACCCTGCAATTAGGCTGCAGGCCTAGAAACTATCTAGGCTGGAAGCAGCTAACCATGATCAAACTCCTGGGTGTTCTCATGGGGAGAAATCAAAGTTCTAAACAATTTTCAGCATTCATAAGAGCATGGGAGTCATATACAAAATATGAAATAAGCCGTCTTCCTGGTTGGGAAGATGCCAAATTAATACAGTAGCTGAGCCGCCTCATGCTAATAGTGACATATGAGCCTGATTAATTTAAATGTGAACACTGTTTATCATTTAATAAAGTTAATTTGTTTGGTAAATAAAAACCTGAGGCTTTTTGACGACAAGACTGTTAAGCACGAATCATTGCTTTCTGCTCCAAGTTGTTTTGTTTAGATCTTCCAAGAGTCATGCTGCCTGACCCTCTTCATATTTATGGACCACTTTATGGGGAGAGGCTTGCAAATTATGCCACGTGTCACACTAGGCATATTGGGAATCACTGTGCTGAAATTTGGGAGTACCACTAACATTTGCCTGCTGTTATATATGTTATGTATGTGGGGTTTGATTATTTTCCCGGGAAATCAATGAAAATGAGATGAAAACCATCTCAAGATAACAAAGTTTGAAAATAACCTAATAAAAAGAGCACCTGGGCATCTCTTTAACCCAACAGAAGCAATATCAAAAAATCAGAGCACTCATGTACCACAATATTAAAGGCCATCAATAGAGTATAGCAGAAAGTTTGCAAAACAGTATTTTAGGCAGAAATGTACATTTTATTTAAAAATAATAGCAAAGGTATGAAGAACACACACTTCTATGAATAACAGAATTCATTATAATGTTTTTATAGTAAAATATTAAGCTCAGTCTATTATAACACACAGGCTTGAGGTTCTATGAAGCAGGGTACCTCTCGAGAAAGAAGATGTCTGTGTAAACACAGGGTGGGATTCTGGGGGGCCACTCTTATGAATGTACCCTTTATGTTCTTCCTAGTAACGGCAATAGGAATGTTCAGAAATGTTTAGGCTTTGGGGAAAAACCAGTAAAATTTCCTGAGTATTCCGTTTGACATTTTTTAAGTTTTTTTTTTTAAATTTTATCCTATGTGTATTAGTGTCTGCATGTATATATGTACACCATATGCATGCCTGGTGCCCTTGGAGGCCAGAAGAGAGTGTTAGATCCCCTGAAACTGGAGTTACAGATGATTGTGAACCACCCGTGTGGGTGCTAGGAATGAAATCAGGGTTCTTTGCAAGAGCAGCGAATGCTCTTGACTGCTGGGCCACCCTTCTAGGATCCCATCAAACAATTCTTAAAACTGTGTTACCTTCACAGAAAATGTGAACAATGTCTGATGGGAACATCCACTTTAGTACTGAATATATTTGAGAACCACAACCCTAAACATTTCTTAACCAAGAGAAAGTCTTTGGAGTTAGCAGAAGATTTTCCATCACAATGTAAATTACAAGGCAGTTTATCAAGTCCTAAATTTTCTTCAACACCCAAGCTAGTGGTATGTGGAGATATAAAGAAATGTCACGGTTAGCTGACTATTTTCCAAATAATAGAAAAAAATATTGGAGGAAAATAAGGAAATGGGAATGAGTGAGTACTGGACAACAGAGATGGCTAGAAAAAATTAGATACTAGCAAATAGTATCTTCATTCCTTAGGCAGCATTTTCTCTGCATGTATCAAGACAGAAATTCTACAAACTACGTTGGCTATTCAATCTCCAAATCAGTTTGCAGAGAAATTTTGATTCTGAGTCTGTGAAGTTACAACTAATAGCTTTTTGGTATCTATGCCTAAACCATGGCCTTTCTCAGCCATCATTTTTTTTTCATTAAAATATTACCCTAACAGAGCTGATGTTGAAAAAAGATATATACTGCCCACAAAGAGTTCAGAGTAAGATTCATTAACAGATGTAATAGAAATTCGTTCTTTTTAAGTAACGCAAGCAATCCCGTATAAAACAATAATTCAGAAAAATCACATTTAAGATTGCACTCATCCTCCTTTATAAATACATCTATCGAGTATTGGATGGACCTGAATTTAACACTTCTTGCCCACACTTTGGTACCTTATACTTTCTGTACTGGTCACTTCATTCTATGAAGATGATCATTGGTGGCAGAATTAAAACTAAAGCCAAGTTCTTAATAGAAATGCAGGTATTTTGCCTTCATATCAACAAAAGAAACCATGCTTTCAAAGAGTGAGAAAACAAAACCCCACATGATAATCTATAGTAACGCAGGGAAAAGGAACCCATACATACAGCCATCTTCATTACAGAATTAACCAGCCATTTCTAACACAGTACCATTGGATTTGAAAAGGCTTAGAACCAATGCTTTAAGAAGGAAAACACTGGTGAAAATAGTATAGATATCTCCTTGGAAAAATGATCTATTTTTTTAAACACTAAAACCTTGTTTCAGAAGTTCCTCGCTTCAAGTTGTTACTCAAAAACTCATCATGTTCAAAGCTCAGGTTGTTATGGGATCTTGATATCATAAGAAGTTTCTCTTTATTGGTAAAGTCTTTTTTGATCGCTGTTTGGGGAACCAGCAACCGATCCATGGGGTCCTCTTTGTTCTCCAGTTTCATATACCCTTTGCTGTTACTTCGATCCAACCGAGGCCAGCTGGGGTGCTTCCTTTGTTCTGCCTGTACTGTGAGTGTGGAGGGACCCCGGTCTAAGTCCAGGGATTTGGAGTGAGAAGAGAGAAAATGTAAGGATGTGTTGGATCCAAACTGTCTTCTAGCAGCTCCAGGAGACAAGAGCTGTCCAGTCCCAGGTCCCAGGGCCACAGAGGACTTGTATTGACTGGATAGGGACTCCCCAACGGAATTGTTCCTCGGGAGTAATGTACTGGAGGGCTGGAAGGTCTCACCAGAGCTGGGCAGTGGGACCATAAGGGAATCCATGGAAAGATTCTTGCACCTGCTCTTGAGGTTGTCCGCCACTTCAGTGATGCTGTCTATACTGGGCTCATCAATGACACAGTTATTAAGTTTGATCACAGGCAGCGTGAAAGCGCTGATGGATGATGACACAATCGATTTGGTGTCACACTTCTTGGAGCTGCTGCTCTTGTCCTCGGCGGCCTTGGATGGAGGCGGATAAAGGCCAAAGACAGAGACTGCGCTGTCAGATAGCAAAGGGGGCTTGAGGTGCCCCAGGCTCTTACTTTCACTCGGCATGAGCTCATCCTCCTCCACCGAGCTGTCCACGCGAAAGCTGTTCCGCATCCCCGAGAAGGAGGCCAAGGTGGTGGCGGCCAGCCTGGATGCACAGGGACTACCATTCTGCTTCACCTCTGCCTCTCCCAGCAAGCCCGCATACAGACCGTTCGCCTGCTTCTGCTCCTTGAGTCTCAGCGTGTGGATGTCGATGACCGTGGAGTAGATATCCCTCATGTGGATGATTTTGGTTTCTTTGTCGCGGTTCTCGTGAAGGATGGCGTTGGCACAGATGAAAATGAAGATGCCGATGCCCATGGTAAACGGGCCAAGCATCTTCATCTTGTCCGAGTGTAGATGCTGCTCAAAGAAGCGCACCACCACACCGCCCTGGTTCCGAACCACCTGCGTCTCGTTGGTGGACAGAGTGGTTTCTGCGTCGATGAAATGTTCCTTCTGGGGCCAATATCCAAGGACTGCCATGGCGATCCCTATAATGGACACCAGCACTCCCAGAATGAGGAAAAAGCCGGATGGAGAATAAAGCCGGATTTTCCCACGAACCACCACGACGTCAGCTCGCGGGCGCCGTCGGACCGGTTTCTGGTCCTGAGCAGCAGGCGCCGGGCTGAGGTTGACATGTTGCTGGGACCTGGCAGAGTCCTGCCTCTTCAGGGCAGCCAGGCCAGTGATGACTCCACCAGTGGCTATCATAGCTTCCTCTTGTGCTCTGAAAAGAAAGGAAACAATGATCCATAAAGATGGAAGAATAACTTTTAAATCCTCACAGTTTGGGAAAGGGTTATGTTGGTTGACTAATGTGAATTTCTGGGGATTTTCCCCTTTCTTCTTCTTCTCCTCGTATTAACGCAATGTGAGCTCAAGAAATATTTTGTTTAACTAATTCTGTCACTTAATATGTTAAGCTGTCCCTTAGTCACAAGCCCCTCACCTCCAGGCACACAACTTTCCATCATTATTGATGCCATTTTAAAGAAATGGGGACTTGGGTGGGAAGGCAGGTCAGTTGGTAGTGTCTGCCTTGCAAAGAGGAACTAAATTCAATTCTCCCCCAGATCTGGATATGGTGGCATGCTCATGTGAGCTGGGTACTGGGGAGGCTGAGGCAGGAGGAATAGTTGGGCTCCCAGGCCTCCTAGCTTAGTGGAACCTGGATTCCCACCAGTTTCAAGCCAAGGAGAGACTGTCTCAGCAAAAAGCAAAAAGCAAGGTGGATGGCATCCTGACCAACAACACTAGGTTTTGGCCTTTGACCTCTGGCTACACACACACACACACACACGGAAAACACAGAATACCGAACAGGCCAAAGGCAAATCTCAGACTTAACCAAACGTTAAGATTTCAAGCATCCATGGTGAAAAGTCACCCATGCACCCTTTTTGACAAACAGAGAAACAAACAAAAAACCATTTAGTTTCTCCCCAAATTTTCATCTTCTCTATCTCCCTGCTCCCCTGGATATCTTTGGTCTTTTTTCTTTCCAACCTCTCCTCCTAAGTCTCTCTGTCTCTACACAGACCTTGCTATTTCCATTCTGGCTCTTCTTTCTCCACAAAGTAAATCATTACCTCCTAGAGTGCTGCCCCTGGCTGCTTGTTTTGACTCCTCCTTGGCATGCATATCTATCTCCACAGCTTCTACAATGGCCTTTACGCTGATGAGTCCCCAGTCAGTATTTCAGATCTTAACCCTGCATTTCAATTTCACGTTTTCAGCTGCCTCTTGCGGAGCACATGCATATCTCCACGCTGCTGGCTGAACTCACATCTACCATGCACCGTGGTTCCGTTGTCACACCTGGCTTATTAGTGGAGCCATTCCTTAGGCTTGGCCCTCCAATGGTACATTTCCCCCTTTTCTACTCCCTTTCAACAAGGGTCTAAATCATAGAAATTTTGTGACTCACGGCATCTTAGTTCCGCCTTTGTATTACAATCTCATCCTTTCCAGGTGTGCACAGCACTTACTAACTACTGTTGAGTAACCTTTCCACTGCTCTCCAGCATTTAGGCTCCTCTTCTGTACTAACTAGTTTACCTGGAAGTGGCAGACTATCCCATAATACACCCCTGAGAGAATACAATAGTGGAAGAAATAGACCTTGCTGCCTACAGATGAATCTAGGATTTCAGACCCTGTGGGTTTAGTCTCTCGGTTCCCTTTAGCACATACACAATTGAAACCTGGCTGATGTTTTTCTGTTTCTTATTTATGCCCTATGCCATATTGTTTCTGAGACCATTAAGAACGTTTTAGCCAGCTGAGTGTGGGAGTGCTAAATCATCCCAGCCTTTGGGAGACAGAGGCATGTGAAACTGAGTTCAAGAATCAACCTTGTCTATACAGGATGAGTTCCAGGACAGCCAGGGATACACAGAAGAAGCCTGTCTTGAAAACAACAACAAAAGAATATTTCAGCAGGACCATCCAGATCTAACTAACTCCCATCAGCTCCTGTCCTCACTACTGACTTCTGACTAATCATCCAAGCTCATCTTCCATCTCCTTGATAAAGTCCTTCAACTGACTCATCTCCCATAGCCCACACAAGCCTTATTCCTCGGAACATTTGAACAAGCTTCCTTCCTAGGATATTTGATATATATGTTCGCTGTCTGACATTTCCATGCCTTGTGGTCAAAATCAATTTTAATTAACACTTTTATTATTCACTACAGTACCTTATACACAGTCACAGTTCAAGAAATAGTTGCTAAAATAATCAAGAGTGAGCCTTTCCCCGGGATTTGCTGCTTAACTGACTTACTACTACACCAACCTTTATAGTTAAAAATATTTTTTAAAACAGAAACGTAACACACAAACAAGAAGCAACACTTTGTAAGCTGGTAAAATTTCTGTCTTGTTTTATAATAAACAGTCCTTAAACAGCCAACTTTAGTTGGTAGAGACGCAAAGGGTATTTTAAGATTCTCTAGGTCTTGAAGAGTTTCTGAAAGGCATCCAGTTCCATCATCCAGGAGAGAGATGTCCTTTTGAATTCCTACTGATGATTTCTGAGCTGTTCTTAAATAGCAGAGTTGTGGATGGGGTGTACCATTTTAGTGAGCTGGCAAGGAGACCCAGTCTACTGCGAAATTATAACTAGGATTAAGGTAGTTCAATGTTGAGAGAATAAACAAGAATGTAACCCATGGTTCTAGTCTATGAGATTTATCCAAGTATACATACTGAGCTTAGAGCCGCTCCCAAACCTTGGCTAAACTAACTCAGTGTCAACCTCTGCTTTCTGGAGTCCAAACCAGTTCTGAATATTTGAAGGAAATGCTTAGTTTAGCTTGCAGACATCTAGCCTAGCAACTTCCATATGGAAAGCTAAGGAAACAGCTGGAAATCTTTTTGAGTAGATGGACTTAAGAGAGAAAGGGAAGGGAAGGTGGATGACCCCATTTTCAGCGGCCCTAGAGAGCTGCATTCTCAAGAGATGACCCAGTCTTTGCTACTTGTGCAAAACTAGTTCAAAAAAAAATAAAAATAATAGTTCACTAGCAAAACCATTTTCCCCTTTCCTGAGGTTGGTTGGGAAACGGGGCCAGAAGGAGATATAAATACAGACAGATGGGGGGAAATGAGGAAGGACTAGGCTCCCATATGAGCAAGCAAGGTGAGCAGGCTAGGTTAGGAGGAAGAAGGAAGGGAGCCCACATGCGGAAAGCCAAAGCAAACTCTTCCAGAGCAGTTCAGAAAGAAAAAAACACCTGGCAGGTGTGGTAGGGATCATATCACACTCGAAAACCAATCGGCCTTGGTCAGGCCTAGACAGGGATAAATAGATCCCAAGAACCAGCCAATCAACGTTTGGTGACAGTCCCCACCCCATCCCCACCCCACTTAACTTGATTCAAAGCATTCCCACTCTGCACGATCTTGTCTTGACTCTCAGAGATCCAAACTAGACCCCAAGGGAAAAGCCAAGAAGCAAGTTTAGTCACTGCTCCATGGAGCTTGAAGCCTAATGGAAGAGCTAATAGACCAGCAGCAACCAGCCGGAGGTCACTCCGGAATGAAAGCAAGTTTCAATTACGAAGCGCTTTGAATCGGGCTGCCGGCTGCGTCTGGGAGACAGCGCTTTCACGTCTATCGCGGTGAGAAATCAGGTTACCGTCATTTCAGGTGGGATGGAGGAAAGCCAGCAGGCTAGAGAACAGAAGGATGGCCTTCCCTTGGGCTCTCAGCTTCTTGCTGCCATGGCAGCCAATATGAAGACTAGTATACTGGGAAAGGAGAGCTGGGCCTTGGGACATGGTAAATGTCTTTCTTAATGCTTCACTTCTCCAGGCATCTACAAAGGAGGTGCCCAAAGACGTGAATACCAGAGTCATTATATTAGGAAAATCGATGCCAACCAGGAGATAGATGTAGTTAGTGTAGCAGAGCTGACTGAAAGAGAAGGCTGGAGGCTGTTCCGCTAGGGAGACAAACCAGAATGAGATCTACAGGTGTCCCCAACTTTAAACTACAACTGGCATTTGGTGTTCAGCAAATGTAAAAATAATCTTTTCACGCTCACGATGAAAACCTGAATTTTCTCTGTCCTACACTTAAACACATTTGTTGGTTTGTTTTTGTTTTTTTGAGACAGCGTTTCTCTGTATAGCCCTGGCTGTTCCTAAAACTTGCTCTGTAGACCCGGCTAGCCGTGAACTCAGAGATCGATCAGCCTCTGCCTTTCCAGTGTTAGGATTAAAGGTGTGTACCACCGTGCCCAGCTTTAAACACATTTTCGAAAAATTACATTACAAGGAGTTTAGGTAACTTGCCTAGGGTCATGCGGAGCTGATAATTTCATGCACTGGGTGGGGATCAGCTTTCCAGGGTTGCTTTCATCTGAGAATATTTCCCCCTATGTTTCTTTTTCCTTATCTTGATTTTGGTTTTCCATAATATATAAAGGATGTTGTTGTCTCAGAACTATGACTGTGCAGCAAACCACTGTACTTCTTAAACTACAACCTGAGAAAAGCTACAGAGGATGCGTGAGGCTGAAGGTGTGACTGTGGCTGAGCATCAGCCTCCTGTGCTTGTCCAGACTTCCCTGCAGCACCTTCAGCAAATGAGATGCAGCCTCAAGAGACCACTCCCCCTTCTCACTCCTCTTTTTTATTCCCAATCATTCTTGTCAGAGCCACAGGGACTCATTTCCTCTGGGGTGATTAATATTTTCAGGATCTATTATTTTATCATTACTATCATTAATATTAACAGGATCTATTCTAGAGTCACCTAGGAGACAAACCTCCGGCCATGTTTGTGAGAGATAGTTAGCCGAGATAGAAGGACCCACTCCAAATGGTGAATAGTATCATTTCATGTTCTGGAGTTAGGAACTGAATAAACAGGAAGAAGCATTCATGGTCCTCTGCTTCCTGATAGTAGCTGTGTTGTGACCAGTTGCCCCCCTCTCCTGCCACCGTGATGGGCTGTGCTCTTGAACTTGGAGGCAAAATAAACCTTCTTGATCTTAGGTTTATTTCCTTGGGTATTTCGTTTTAACTTGAGCATAGATTTTATATGTAATTCCTTTAGACCCAGAGTGTACATTCCAAAACTCTGTTGTTCTTCCCAGTTTATATACACCTGCAAATATTTTGCATCCAATTTCCAAAAGCTGGGAACGCTGAAGGGCACATAGGGCAAAGCCTTGTGCTATTTTACTGGGGGCCTCCTACCTGGTATGCACTGTTGCTCAGTTTAGCTACTCCTTGATGCAGCTCACAGAAATGCACACCTGGTACTGACTTGTGAGAGCATTCAAAAGAGACCGCCTGGAAACACGGTATGCATATATTATTCTGATAACCAAAATTTACAAAGTAGTATAAAGTTATGGCTACCTATGGATCATTTATTTTTTTCCATTCCCAGTGGTCATAAACCAGCCACAATTTTATTAGCGACAGGCATCAAGATTATCAGTGT
>CABHPH010158540.1:6331-26477 GCA_902168325.1 Peromyscus nudipes
TCCTTCCTTCCTTCCTTCCTTCCTTCCTTCCTCTCTCTCTCTCTTTTATTACTAAGACAAGGCCTTGCCATAGAGTCCAGGCTGGCCTCAAACTAAGCAATCCTCCTTTTTCAGCCTCCCAAGAGCTAGAATTTCAGGTGTGTGTCAGCATGCCTGACTCTAATTTCCTTGTATGTTCTTTTCAAATCCTCCCTCAAGAATATTGAGAAACTATACTCTGTCCTTTGTACTCCTATAATAGTGGGTGTTGAACTGCTGTCTTCCAATCCGTCTTATCGTGTTTTCTGTATGTTTTATTTTCTCTGAAGACAGATATTCTTTAAGAGCAAAGACTCCCCACCGGGTAAGATGGCACTGGCCTGTGATCCCAGCACTTGGAAGATTGAGGCAAGATGATCAGAAGTCCAAGGCCATCCTCAGCTACAAAGAGAAGTCTAGGCCAGCCTGGGCTACATGAGAACTTGTCTCTGAAGAACAACAAGAAAACCCAAGCACTCGGCCTCCTGGTTTCCTGTCCCCCTTGGGGTTTGCAGCAGGGCTGGCTACACAGGGCCCAACACAGATCTGGGAACCTGGCTCTGAAGCTTGAGTTTGCCTCCTTGGGGCACTTCCTCCTCCATGAACAGTGCAAACAAACTTGTATACTCTGTATGCCTCAGTTTCTCCAGTTGTGAAATAGGACGGTTTGTGCCCCTGCTTCTCTCTGGGGGATAAATTAATCCATACACATAAGGCCCCGGGAACAGGGCTCCGCACATCACAAGTACATAGAGAACAGCACTCAGCATGAACAGCAGCAGTATTTAGGGAGGGATACAACATGGAGTTGAGTTGGCTGTTCCAGGGTGGAATTCGGGTGGCAACCCCAAGAGGGTGGACAAAAAAAAGTGCCACATTCTTTCGAGTGATAAAAGCGAAGCCATTTACCTTCATGGATTTATAAAGCCGTTCAGCAAAATATGCAGGTTTGTTCCTCATGCACTTCACTGTGGAGAAAATGAACAACAGGAGGTGAGCACAGGTCACGCCCCTGCCCACGAGGCCACTCCTGTTCTCAGGAGTGCTTCCCTTCTCTTAATAAATTATCTCTATTTCCATAAAAAGAAGAATGAAAAGATTACAGAAAAAAATCCAAGAACAAAGGAAACTGACAGTTATTCTGTTTCTATGAAGTCTCAAGAAATATTTCCTGCTTGCTTTGCGAGACCCATTTAAGCCAAGCAGCACTTCCTGAACAGAGTCTGCACTTCAGGCCCCCTCATACAGACAGGAAGGATCCTCAGCTTCTCAAGTTCCTGGAGAAGTCATTAATGATGGCCATCAAAGCGAGGGTGGCTTATAGTTCCAAACTGATTATTACATCTGCCGTACAAAATAGTTGTGAGGGGGCTGGAGAGACAGCTCAGGGATTAAGAGTATTTGTTCTTGCAGAGGACTAGGGTTCAATTCCCAGCACTCACATGATTGCTTACAACTGCCTGTAAGTCCAGTTTCAAAGGATCTGACACCCTCTTTTGACTTCTGAGGGTACAAGACATGCACATGATACACAGACATACATGCAGGCAAAACACCCATACAATAAAAAAAAAAACTTAAAAATCAGTTATTAAACCTAACCACCCATTGACTTGCCAGATACACTAGCATGGCATTATCTTTCTCCTATAATGAGAAAGAAAGTCCCCTGGCACAAGAGCAGTCAGGTCACACAACATAGTTCTTTTTGCTTTGCTTTTTTCAGTCAGGTTCTCACATAGCCCAGGCTGGTCTTGAACTCACTGTGCAGCTGAGGACGCTCTTGACCTCCAGATCCTCATGGCTGCCTCTATCTCCCAAGTGCTGCAATTACAGGTATGCACCATGTCTAGCTTTGCAAATATTTCTTGTTTCAAGTTGTAGAACAGCCAGATGGGGCTGCACATGTCTATTATCCTAGTACCCCTAGCCAGGATAGGAGGATTGCTATAAGTTCAAGGCCAGCCTTGGCTACTGAATGAGACTATCTAGAAAAAGAAAAGTCTGGGGCTAGAGAGATGGCTCCATGGTCAAGAGCACTGGCTGCTCTTGCAGAGGACACAAGTTTGGTTCTCAGCACCCATGTGGTGGCTCACAACACTCTGTAACTCCTGTTTCAGGGGATCCAGCACCCTCTTCTGGGCTCCGTAGGCATCACATACATGTTGTACACAGACATATCTGCAAGCAAAATACTCACGCACAGAAAAATTATTTAAAAACAAAACAAAATAAAAAATAACAGTTCTGGAAAATCATCTGGATATGGTGGCACACGGCTGTGGGTCAGGTATTTGGGGACTGAGGTGAGAAGATCACATTAATCCAGGAGTTCCAGACTAGCCTAGCCAATCCATTTTTTGAAATTCTAGAATTTACCCTGAGTGATTGAAACAACTTTAATTTCAGAAAAACACAGTTCTACATCTCCATGACAACATCTGGATACTAAGGAGGAACATCACCAGAATTAGCTCGGTGGTACACCAGCTTACCTATAGCCAACAGGGCGTCTTCAAAGCTACCAGATGTTTCCGATTTTATGCTCTGTTCAATGTCCTTCTGTGAGATCCTTTTGTACTCATCAAACACTACAATCAATAACAAGACAGTGCGATTTAGAAAACTGGGCTGGTGTGACGACTCGTCTGCTAAAGGTACTTGCAGCCAAGCCTGGTGACCTGAATTCCCTGGAACCCACATGGTGGAAGAAGAGAACTGTCCTCTGATCTCCACATGTGATCTGTGGCATCTGCATACCCATATACATGTACTCATGCATGCAGGTACACACATATAATCCCAGTACTCGCAAGCACAAGGGAGGATGGGCAGTTCCTCAGTCACACCTTGAGTTCAAGGCCAGCCAGGACGACATGAGGCCCTATCATTTTGAAATATCAGCCTTGCATGTCACCTGTGTCCTCCTCTTCCATTTGGCTCATTAAGACAAGAACAATTCAGCCTCCTCAGAACTGAGTCACATCTGGTAACAGCCGGTTGCTTCTTTTAATAGATTTTTCACATAATTAATTTTTTTCTTGTTTTTTTGCCAAGGATTTTTTAACACGATGAATATGTTTTCCTCTCTTCTTCCAGAGACTTCTTAGGACAGATATATCTGTTTTGTTTATCTCCTTAGTGGCCTTCGCTGGCATATTGTCTTGTCCCCTCTATCCATGTGATTCTCACAGGTTATCAGTCAAGGGATACCAATGTTCAGCAATTCACAATCATAACCTTGTCCCAGCAGGGTCCCTCTGAGTGACCTGTTCTCCAAGGAAATGGTTTTCTTTCTTTTTCTTATTTTGTGTGGTCAGGCATGGTGGTGCACACCTTTGGTCCTAGCACTTGGGAGGCAGAGGCAGGAGGATCTCTGTGAATTTGAGGCCAGCATGGACTATAGAGTCGAGTTTCACGACAGCCAGGGCTCCACAGTGAGATCCTATCTCAAGAAACAAACTGTGTGGGGTGTGGTATACTATGTTCTAATGGGTGTGCGTGTGTGTGCAAGCATGTGGAAGCCAGAAGCTGGTGTCAGGTATCTTAATTTTAATTTATTTTAATTAATTAATTAATTTTAATTGTGCTTACCACTGCTTATAAGCCACAGAAGGATGCTGGGTATCTTCCTCTCTCACCCATATTCTCACTGCTTTAAGACAGGATCACTCACTGAACTGGAAGCTTACCATTTCAGCTAGGCTGGCTGGCCAGTAAACTCCTGGGATCTGCCTGTCTCTGCCTTCCGACACTGGGCTTACAGGCTCATGCAGCGGTACCTGGTTTTTTCATGTGGGAGTGTGGGCTTTGAGCTCAGGCCCTCATGCTTGCCTAGCAAGCACCTCCCACTGAGCCACCCCCCCAACCTCACCTCCCCCTGAGCCATCCCCCCCAGCCCCACCGCCCACCAAGCCGCCCCCCCGCCCACCACCTTATTATTTATTTATTTATTTATTTATTTATTTATTTATTTATTTATTCATTCATTCATTTATTTTGAGACAGTCCTCACTGCATCTGAAGCTCACCAATCAGTCAGACTGGCTGGCCAGCAAGCCTCAGAGATCATCCCATTCCCATCTTTCCTGCCTAGGATTACTGGTGCATGGTGGAACCAGCTTTTTGTTTGTTCCCAGGAACCTCCCCAGAAGCACCTTGATTCGTGTTCTCATGGAGGGGTTCAGATCTCCCTACAATCTGGGGAGCCACTGGTACTTTCCGTTTTCCTTTTCATGGGTCCAGAATTTGTCCAGAATCAAAGACGCTAATCAGACCCCCTGCTGTAAGCTGGAGTGAACGCTTCCAGACAGAAAATTATTAACAAATCCTTACTTCTGGCCATTATTGTTTGTTGGTAACAAGATTATTCAGTTTACACTACCTAAGTGGTGCTTAAAATATTGTCTCTTGGTAAGTTTTGAACAAGTAATTTTTAACTGCCCAACTACAGACACACTTGGAATTACAAATTCTTGGTAAATGCGTCCCAGGACCTGCAGTTGTGGGAAAGTGCCACAAGGGGGAGCTCACATTTGTAACCAGGCAAGGGGAGCCAATAAAAGAAAGCATAAAGCCCCACGTTTCATGGTGGTGTATGATTTATGGACAGAAATAATTGCTTATTATTATTATTTTTGCCACTGAGGAGTATCTAGAATAATTACAACTTGTAAATGTGTCAAACTTCGCAGTTACGTTGTATTTTCAATTTAGCAATTCCATTCTCAAATTCCCCACAAGCTTTGAAACTTCATGCCTATGACAGGGAGATGGTGGTTTATAAAATTACGATGCCCATGAAGGTCTAAAGAGCTCATCTACAAGACAAACTGCCCTATTGAGTCCTTACTGCTGTTTACAAGGAGACTTAGCCTGACAACAAATATTCTATAATGGTTCAGTGTTCTTTCCCCCCAAAGAAGTTAAAAGCACATTGCAAAGTTTAGAAATTACCAGAAGCAAATTAGGAGCATCACACAAAGGAAATAAGAAGTGAAATTACCCACGACTCATTTTACTCAATATAACCCCTGAAGAAATCCATCAGTGGTGTCAATAGAAATAAATATCAACTGACATTTGCTTAAATTGGCTCCTCGGGCAGTGAAGGTTCCTTTCTTATGTAAGTAATGGGAAATGAATCTCTTGGGGCTGCACTAGAGAAGGGACCAACTGGGAAGGCTGGTTTCCTGGGATGAGGAATGCTAAATTATTACGAACATGTTGTACATCGGTCAATTACTCAAATGAATCATTCAAAATTGGCCTTCATTCATATAATTTGATTCCCACATTTACATGGTAAAAATCCAATAGTTTAGTTTATTTTCTGTGTCATGGTGGGGGAAAGGTCATCAGGAACTGGGGGAGCACTATGATCAAGACACATTATATACATGTTTGGAATTATCAAAAAATAAATAAAAGATATTCTTCTTTTAAAAGGTTATCGGGGGCTCAGTGGTTAATAGCACTTGCTGCTCTTACAGAGGACCTGGGTTCAGGTCCCTTCCCAGCACCTACTCGGTGGCTCACAATTGTCTGTAACTCCAGTTCCAGGGGATCTGGCACACTCTTCTGATCTCCAAGGACATGAGACATACACTTTGGTTCATAGACATATATTCAGTCAAAACATTCATATGCACAAAATAAAATAAATTACTTAAAAATTTTAAGGTTATCAACCATTCCAGCAGAATTGAATGAGGTAGTGAGGTAGATACCCACCGTGCAGCAGATGGTTTCGATTCCGGGAGCAGAGGATGCTCAGGAATTTCACCTCATCTGTCCCCCATCTCTTCTCTCCAGCCTCATACAGGTCCTGGTGCCAAACAAAGCATGAGTTTAAACACCAGAAAGGATGTGCCAGTACCTGGGCAAATAGTTCTAGAAATTCTAAGAGTCAAGATCGCTTGGTTTTATTTTGTTAGTTGGAAAGGCAAACATGCTTTGTATATATACACACAGGTACACACACACACACACACACACACACACACACACACACACACACTCTCTTGGTCCTTCAATTACTTTAACCTCATAATGGCGTGAAACAACATACATTCAGCAGAAATCAGGCTTCAAAGTTTCCATTTTGATCTTTCCTCGAGCCAGTCTATATAGTTTGGGACTTCATCACAATGTGAGTATCAAGCAGTGAGCCATGTTCCCAGTTAGCTACAAGGGCAGAAAACCAACACACTAGAGTGGACTTTGCTGCTAAGCTCCCCACTGTGAATGCTTTTTCAGCTTACACTAGGTTGGCACATAACACCATTGCAAGTCTCTGTTTCTGTGTCTCTCTGTGATGTATATGCGGTGTGTGTGTGTGTGTGTGTGTGTGTGTGTGTGTGTGTTGATTCTGTTTTACAGAAGACCCTGACAAATATCCCACTGTGTTAATAAAGGAAGGCAGATGTGAGATGTGATCCCGATTTCTGGCACTAGCACATAAACAGTCATATGGCCCTGGAGACTCTGAGAAGTCCGCGCTGAGCGATACACACACTCCCTTCTCTTTAGTGCAAGGGACAGGTTCTTTTCTGCACGATCCACAGTGGCTCACACCCTGCACTCCAAGTGGAATCACTCCACTGCTTAGGTGGGTGTTCGTTAACAATGGAAGGACTAAGATAAATCCCAGTTCTTCCAGGCCCTGGCTGTTGTTTGGTTTTTATTTTTGTCAATGTGAAACCGGCTAGACTCAAGTGAGAAAATGCCTCCCTTGGATTACCTGTAGGCGAGTTTGTAGGGCATTTTCTTGATTAATGATTCATGTGAGAAAGGCCAGCCCATTGTGGGCAGTGACACCCACGGGCTGGTGGTCCTGGGTGTTATAAGAAAGCAGACTGAACCAGCCGTGGGGAAAAAGTCAGTAAGCAGCACCCCTCCATGGCCTCTGCATCAGCTCCTGCCTCCAGGTTCCTGCCGTGTTTGAGTTCTGATGGACTACAATGTGGAAGTGTAAGCCAAATAAACTTTTTCCTCCCCAACTTGACTTTTGGACATAGTGTTTCATCACAGCAATATAACCCTAACTAAGAGAGAAACAAAGCTATGATACTCCATTATTTGGTCTGAACTCAAGCAAAGAGCTTTCTCCAGAGCCTCAATTTCCTTACCTGTAAAATGGGGTAACAGTCCTAAGGTTGTTGTAAGGATTCAATGGTTTGCCTAAGAAAAGCTGTGCAGGGAAGGGGGGGTGCTTGGTTCTTACTGAGGATCCACTGTTTATAAGCTACTGTCACTGTGTTACCTGGCCACAGGGATTAGTGTCAGGACAGACATCAGGGTGTCAGGACAGACTTCAGTGTGTCAGGACAGACATCAGTGTGTCAGGACAGACATCAGGGTGTCAGGACAGACATCAGTGTGTCAGGACAGACATCAGGGTGTCAGGACAGACATCAGGGTGTCAGGACAGACATCAGTGTATCAGGACAGATAGTGTGCTGGGTCCGGGACAGTAGCCTTCTTTTGAGAGTCACATGATATTTACAGGTCCTACCTCATGTTCTCTTTAGGGAAGTGTGAAAAGCAGAGGCAGCTCCTTCCCCTCTGTATCATTCAGAAGATGCCTGAAATGGCTGGGGACTTAGCTCAAGCACTGAGCACTTGCATAGCATGGGCCAAGACCTCTGGGTTCCATTCCCTGGCAACACACACACACACACATACATACACACACACAGATTGAGATTCTCTGGGATCCTCATGTGACCCTAGAATCCAGGAGAGTAGACATGGCCCAGAGCCACCCCACGTCCCAGGTACCCTGAAAGAAACCTGTTAATAAAAGATTGTCTGTGGGAGTCTTTTCCATAACACACCCCAGCCTGACTAATATACCCTGAAGTAGAAGAGGCTGCCCACCAACCAAGTGAGGCCTGTCTTAGAGAAGAAACTACAAGAAGGAATTTGCAGTTTACTAACCTGGGCGTCCTGCTTCATAAGCGCATCATCCAGGTAATTCCCTTCATCCCTGCCTCCCTGAGAATGAAACAGACCAGAGTAAGCAAGTGCCCATGGAGATGCGAGAGTGCTCTTAAGACAGAAGGCCTGGAGACAAGATGCGATAAAAGCTGGGTCTTCAGGTTAGAGAGTGGACCGCTGTCTTCTGTCAGCAGGGCTTGGACCTATGCCCTGGAGATGTTCCCAGCAGTGTGAGCCCACCGTGACTCCTGATGTTACAAAATCGGCTCTTCCAGGAGAAGGGCAATACCATCTCTCTGCTTCCTCCCCCGATTCCCACCACTTCACTGACCCAGCTGACTCGGCCTTCTTAACTAGCCAGGCTCCATTGATCAAGAGAATGCTGGACCTGAGGTGGAACTTGGGGAGCTGATGCAATGCCAGCACCAAATACACCAGCTCCGGCATGGAGGACCACGGGAACCCCTGAAGGAACACTAAGGTGTGATAGGCACTGCCCTCCAGTTTGGAAGGCTGTTCTTTAAAAAGTGTGTTATGTGTTGTGTGTGTTGTGTATGTGTGTTCAGGTGCCTACAGAGGCCAGAAGAGGGCATCAGGTCTCATGGATCTGGAGTTACAGGTGATTGTGAGCCATCCAATGTGAGTGTGGGGTTTAACTCAGGTCCTCTGCAAGAGCAAGGAGTACTCTCAACCTCTCCAGCCCTGCCACCGGATGAACGTCTAAAACACATGGAAGTTAGCTCTCGATATCCTTGTAATCCGGTGCACTTTGTAACAGAGGTGGCTGGCACGAACATGGGACATGTGAACAGTGAATTAAAGCAAAAGAAATGCTTGAGCATGCATGATTTAGCCAGGGTCTCTGAAGGAGAAACATAAAGGAACAGAGCAGCAGAGAATGACACCTGGGGAAGACCCATGTTTAGGAGGCTAAAAAGATGAAGGGCAGGTAAAGGAGGGAGCATGTATCAATCAACCCAGCATCCCCTATCAGAGGCTGGGACCGAGGAAGCCACGCACCGCTGTCAGGGACACCAGTACTCGCTGGAACATGAAGGATGTATCTGAGCGGATGTCCTCTTCAAGGCTCCTTCCATAGTCTACCAAGAAATTGAAAATGGGTACATCAGAACAGAGACCTGTCCAGTGCTGTCACCCTCCAGCAAGCTCTGTCCCTCCAAGCCAGTCTGCTCACTGGAGCAGCTCAGAGCAAGGTGCTACCCCATGTGAGGTTTTCAAAATCTGAACTCTGTGTGGCCCCAGCCCTCCCTGGGGGGTCTATAAGCAAGTAATGGTTGCTGGGGGTGGGGAGACAATTCCTTTAGTGGAACCATCAGTAACCATCAGTAAGGTACCCATGCTCCTGTAACCCTTCACCCATGCTCCTGTAAGCAATTCTAATGAAGCTCATTAACTTATAAAAATGGCAACAACAAAACAAACAATAAATATGACCTCCTAAATGGACCCAGAAGGAGCTATGGCTGTCTCTTTAAGATGATGGGGACCAAGAAGGCGGGCCAGAGTCCTGCTTGGTTTCCTTCTGAGACTCTGCTCTGTATGTGTCTAAATGGAAGCTTGTTGTGGAATATTACTTCAACTGTGTAAAGGTGTTACATTTGTTTCTGCTGCCTTTGTTAATGATGAAAAGATGTGTTACATTTGGTTATGTTGTGGAATATTACTTTAACTGTGCAAAGGTGTGTTACATTTGTTTCTGCTGCCTTTGATAACGATGAAAAGATGTGTTACATTTGGTTATGCTGCATTTGTTTAGTTATGGAAAGATGTCTTACATTTGGTTATGCTGCATTGTTAACCCAGACTCAGAAAGACAAACATGGTATGTACCCACTCATAGGAGAATACTAGTTGTGGAACAAGGATGACTGGACGGCCACTCACAACACCAGGGAGGCTACCTGGAAAACAGGACCCCAAGAAAGACACAGGGATCGCCCGATGACGGAGAAATGGATGAGATCTACATGAACAGTCTGGACGTGAGTGGGGGTAATGAGGGGCGAGGGGCGAGGGAAAGAGAACTTGGGGGAGCGGGAGATCCCAACTGGATCAAGTACAGAGAGGAAACACAAGGAATGTTCATGATAAATGAAGACCACATGAGAATAGGAAGGAGCAAAGTGCTGGAGAGGCCCACAGAAATCCACAAAGATGCCCCCACAATAGACTGCTGGCAATAGTCGAGAAATAGCCCGATCTGACCTACCCTGGTGATAGGATGGCCAAACACCTTAATTGTTTAGTTATGGAAAGATGTGTTGCATTTGTTTTACCTTGCTTGCCTAAGGCACCTGATTGGTCTAATAAAAAGCTGACTGGCCAATAGCCAGGCATTAAGAGGAATAGGCAGGGCTGATGGGCAGAGAGAATAAATAGGAGGAGAAACCTAGAAAGAGAGAGGAGAGAATAAGGGGAAAAGAGAGATGTCCAGAGCCAGCTAGGTAGCCACCAGCCAGCAGACAGAGTAGCACATACAGAAAGAAAGGTAAAAAGCCCCGAGGCAAAACATAGATGAAGAGAAACAGGTTAACTTAAGTTAAAGAAAAACAGCTAGCCAGAAATGAGCCTAAACTAGGACGAGCATTCATAACTAATAAGAAATCTCTGTCATGACTTAAGAGCTGGTTGGTGGCCTAAAAGAAAAAGCCTGGTACAGAAACTAAGGTTACCAGTGTCACAGGACAGAGGTCCCCAGAGAGGTTCTAACAGATCTCTTTGAAGAATGACACTCTCTACAGACACCAAAAGCCACTGTGGGGCAGATGCCAGGGATAGGGGCTAACTCCAAACCGTAGGTGGGACTGTGTGGGAGGTATGGAGGTTCTTGTACTCACAGATAACACCAGGGGGAGCAAAGTGTTAAACACACAGGATTGCTCCTTCAAAGGAAGGGGTGTACAACCTGTTATCCACCCAGAAGGCTGGGAGCAGACGTGGTTAATAGCCTGGTGACCTTCACACTATCTGTGTGGACAAGACCACACTCGATCCTCCCCCGACCCTTATCGAGAGCTTGTCAATCTATAGAACTTATCTTTATGGGAGGTGTCACATGTAATCAATCTTTAGAACACATCTTTATGGAAGATGTCACATGCACTTTACAAAGAGTTTCGATGTAGTCATATCTTAAGTTTTATTGTGCACACAGGGTTGGGTTAGTTATCACCAGGAAAATTTTCACCAAATTATGCTGTGCTTAAATATGCCTAAAATAAACTACTCAGGGTCAAAGACTGAACGAACACTGGCTATTTAGTTGTGCTGAACCAAATTGCCTTCTTGCCTCCCTTTACTCTGCTGGCTGTGGTGATCGCAGAGACACCCCCTCCCCTCCAGGGCTGAGGTCAGGGTTATGGGGCTAAATCCAAAACCTTCAGAGTTAGAGAGCTAACTCCAAATCCTGGGTAGGGCAGAGGTCAGGGTCAGGGGGCTAACTCTAGATTCCTAGGGTTAAGGTTCAGCCTCTGAACCCTGAACAAGAGTCCCTACTACGTGACTGTTTTCTCCATAGAAGTGATACAGATTGTATATGAAAACATAGGGAACATTAGTCCTGGGGTATAGCTCTGTGCTAGAGCCTAGAGCAATGGCCTAGCTTGTGAGAGACTCTGGGGCTCCATCCCTAGCCCCTGGTGGGTGATACATAGGGCAGAAACCTAAGGGAAAGTAAGTAAAATAAAGGGAAGAAAACTCCACTGTAACCTAATAGCTGAGAAATAATAGTTACTGGTCTTGTTTTCAAGTCATAGGCAACCTGTGCCAGGGCTTGGAGGGTGCTACTTACGCTGCTGGTACGTCTGGTTGATGCGACGGATCTCCTCAGGGGTACGGGAAGCCAGGATCTCAATCAGACAGCCCTCATCTGTGCCAGCGCCCTAAATGTGATGGTATGAACCAGTGGCTCAAGTTAATGTGCAATCGTTATGCACAGTTGAACAAATAAAATGATACAATTAAAATTACAAATTAAAAACTTGAGCCCCACACTCAGAAGGAATGCAGGTATGAAGCTGCAGGGTGTAATGCCATCCCACTGGGGTCCAGAAGCAGGGCCTGCTAACTTTTAACTGGCCTGCCCAAGCCCAGAGTGTTCATCATAATCATTATTCATAATAACACACACTTGTACATTCGGTCACCATCTGTTGCTGGTTGTAGCAGGTTAGGCACAGTTTCTGCCTTCTGTGGTCCGGCTCTTTCCTTGACCTCTGTTCTCTTTCTCTGAAGGTCAGACTTCCTGGCAAAGACTTTGTTACCTTCTTGTTTTCCCAGAGCCTAGCCCAGAACCTTCTACAAGGTGTATTTATTGATAAGAAACTATACTGGCATCTCAGATTCATTTGCTACCAACCAGGTCAGCTATAGGGGATGGATGTGCATGTGCATGCCTGGCACCTGGGTTCTACCAGCGCCACTGACCAGTCCCTCCTCATTCAGCCCCAGGAAGGAGCAAATGATTCAGCAAATTTGGGGAAAACAATTTTTTAATTACAACTGCCATGTACACCTCAAGTTGTCAAGAGGGAAAAACCCGTCTCTCATCCTCTATTCTCCCCCCTCTCAGAAGGGCTTGGCTATAGTTTTTGGGTCTGTGCCTGTGAGTCCCGTGCCCAAGGGGGTCAGAAGCGGGTGTCAGATCCCTGGAGCTGGCGTTACAGGTGGTTGTGACCTGCCGGACGTTTGTGTTGGGAAGGCAACTCCAGTCCTGTGCTAGGGCCGTAAGCACTCTTAAGCACATCACCACGTGCCCTGAGGACATTAGGGTGCAAAGGGACCACTGACCTTCATAGCCCTCCGCAGCTCCTGCACGTCGTACAGCACGGTGGGCGTCATCATCCCCACAATCACCTGCTCAAAGTTGCTGCTCAGCTCCGACTTCAAGTCATCAATCAGGTCCTGAGATGAGAAGGAAGTGTCTACTGTTAGCTGCTACTGTCTCTCACGCCAGCCACTCTCTCGTCATGGGGCAAGGACGTCTTGGGCGCTAAGACCGTCTGTGCTGTCGCCCTCCCGGAAGCAGGCAGAGGCGTTTTCCTAGGCCATGGACACATCTGCATAGCTACAGTCACACCAGAAGGCTGTTCAAATACTTCCCCGAGTATCCAGCTATCTGCCTATGACTGGATTTTATTTTTTGACTTCAACCAAAACCACACAGTACAGCAAATGAGAAAGAGAGTGTGGCCATTTCTCATGAAGCCAGATGTGAGTGAGATTTGTAAAACAATGTCAGCTTTCTTGTGAAATTTTGTTTTTGTTTTATTGTTGTTCTCATTGAATTTTACTTTTGAACGCAAAGCTATTTCTCTTTTTTAAGTGTGTGATTACAGTCTTCTATCTGTGTGGGAGGTGTGCTGCAGTCACAAGTAGAGGCCAGAGCACAGCCTAAGGGAGAAGGTTCTCTCTATCCTGTGGGGTCGAACTCAGCTTGCTCAGCTGGACAGCAAGCACCTTTACACACTAAGCCATCTCACTGGCCCCATATTTTTGTTTGTGTCTATGGGTGTGTATACCCACATACTACGTATGTGTGTACATGTTTATGTGTCTGTACCTGTGTATAGGTACATGTACGTGTGTGTACATGCACACATAAGCATGTGTGTGTGTGAAAAGGCCAGTTGTCAATGTCTGGAGTCTTCCTCAACTGCTCTCTACCTTCTTTTTGGATAGGCTAGGCTGGTTGGCCATCAAATCCCCCCCCACCCCCGTCGCTGGGATGATATTATATATAGACATCTATGTATGTATATATGGTAAAAATTATACTATATCTTTCTATCATGCATATTTTTATGATAAATTCACAAATGTGGATTGAATGAATGAATGAGTAAAGGAATGAATTAGAAGTCAGACAATCCATTAATATTGGTCACCTCAGACTACCACGGGTTAGCTGAGTTCTGAAGTTAACCCCAAGTGTGTATTGCAACACCAGTTAGATGTATAGCTCACACCTCACTTGACTGTCCGCGTCTGCCACTGGGCATTCAGTTGCTGGAGGATGCAGAACAGTTATAGTCGGTGACGGTCTGTCCCATTCTGTACAGAAGTGCCCAGGGTTCGCTCTGGAGAGCAGCTAATCAGCTCTGCCCTGCCTGTCCCTCCCCAGCTTGCCCAGCAGTGTGGAGCCATCTGTGAGGAGCAGCCTCAATCTTCCTGGCTATGACATCTCCCAAGATGCTCTGGGCATGAAGTCACTGGGTGCCGATATACAAAGACGCTCATCGGCTGTTTCCTCAGACTAAGGTTCTCCATAAGCACAAGAGTTGGGGGTGCTTTTCAAGGTGCCATGGAAAGACTGGCTGGATAAGTCTAGTGAAGGAGTTATTGCGAATGGAGTCGAGAGTCTTCAGGGGTGTGGGAGTCAGACAAAATCTAAACCGTGCAGAGTAAACAGTGAGTTTATAAGCTGCCATGCTTGCGCATGCAATTCCACAGACAGCCTACTCTGGCATGTGAAGGTCTCTCCATTGAAGTTCATCAAAGGAATGACTATCTAAATGTGTATTTGTATATACGAGTCACAGCACTAAATTCCAGGAAATGGCGGTGAAGACAAACTGGACTTCTAAGTATTTTAGTCAGGGGTCTTGAACACTAGGCCCAACGGCTCTGCAGGTGCCCAGTACTCCACAGCACTTCCGATTGAGCACGCAACCCACAGTCCTGTGAGCACTTGGGTGGAAAGAGACCCTGCCTGGCCTTGAGGCTGTGAGTCAACAGCTCCCTAAAAGTGGAGAAACCTTGTTTTGTTTTGAGTTTTGCAAAAATATCCTTTAAATTTTCTTTTCAGATATTTTTCTTTTTATATTTGTGTGTGTCTTTAAATTTTCTTTTCAGATATTTTTCTTTTTATATTTGTGTGTGTGTGTGTGTGTGTGTGTGTGACCTCACATGTGGAGGTCAGTGGACAATTCTGTGGAGTTGGTTTTCTCCCACCACCAGGTGGGTCTCAAGCACTGAAGTCAGGTCATCGAGCTCTGGGCAAGTGCCCTTACCCGCTGAACCATCATTTTCTATCGTTATTTTTAATTGACACACAATGTTGTACTAATAGGTCTCGGTGTGACGTTTCAGTACTTGAACCAGATGTGTGATAATAAAGTGACTGGCATATCCGTCATTCAGACGTTTGTCATTTCTTTGCTAGGAACATTGCAAATCCTCTCTACTCATTATTCGGAGGGTCGGATTAGCTGCTACCCACCCACAGTCCCCCCACCAAGCTCCAGAGCCTCAGGGGTTAGCCTCTCCTCCAGCTGCTCCCCATACCTGTTACCTCTCTTCTCCCACAGCTTCCTAGACTCTGGTAACCCCTAACTTCACAGATAATCTCAAGGCACTGGGTCACTTCAGGAGTCTAGTTTGGGGTGGTGGTGAGGGTATGGGGGTGAGGGTTAGAGGGTGGAGGGTGGGGGACTCTGCTTCCACACTGCCTGACAAGTCCCTGGTCATCGTCAAGAGCAGGAGGAACCGGGCCTACCCTGCCGATGTTGCTCTTGTAGGCAGTCCTGATTTCCTGACGCTGGGCAGTGTTGCGGTAGGCCAGGACTCCGATGATGGCATCTTCATCGGTACCTGGGGATGAGATGGACACAGCAAGGGGCCATGATTTGCTGGCATGAAAAAACAGTCTCACCTGTGGCCACTGGAGTTACCTCAGGAAGGCTGAATGTTTGCTAAGAAAACAGAACCTGGAAGCAAGAATGACGTCAGCCTCTAACCCAGCAGTCTGGAGGGGGTTCGAGGCAGGAGGAGTTCATCTTTCTCACAGCTGGACATTATTGTGTTTGAAGAATTTTCTGTTTATTTGTTAGAAGAAACAGCTGGGGTGGGGGTGGGGGATAGAAATTGCTCTACTACAATACCCCAGGGAGAAAGTTTTAAAGGGTGAGTTCACGGCAGTCATTCTTCACAAGATTGGGTATCCGGGAGAGGCGGAGAGAGAGCTGCGGAACTCTCAAATCCAACCTTCAGAGCTCTGCACTGGAAGGAGGAGCCCTTCCTGCTTTGAACCCTAAAATTAGCTTTGAGTTTTTTAAAAAATGGCCCCCCTTCCTCCAGATTCAAATTTCCTTCTAAGCCATGCAAAGTGTGGCCCCACAACCTTCTCTGTACCCACACTCTGCTTTTAACCCATACATTACCATGCGAATTCAAGACTTTTTCATGGGCCTGTGAAACATTCTAACTAAATTCTCATTTTCTGGCTAGGTTCATTTTCCGATAAGAAAAACTCACAGCTCATCCCTCTCCTGCTCACAATGGCTCCCTGTGGTCAGCTGGGTTCACACAGGGCTGCCTTCTTGGGTGCTCTGCCTTCTCCTGTTCTCTGAGCTATATACCTATGGACCAGGAGAGGAGACAGCCAGATTCGTAAGCTTAGCTCTCTTTTGTTTGTTTGGGGCTTTCCTGGGTAGCCTAGGTGGATCCTGAACTCCCAATCCTCCTGCCTCTGCCTCCCCAGGGTGGAGATTCCAGGCATGTACCACACCCGGCCCAGAATCTGCTTTTGAATTGCTCTGCTTTTCCCACTTGCGCGTTGGCCACTCTCTCGAACCCTTCATTACCAGTCTCCGTGAGCCCATTTATCATCCTAATTCTGATACCTGTGGTTTCCGGGCCAGTGTCTCTGGGTCACCCCTCCAGGGTTGTGACTCAATTGGTGGCTTTCTCAGTAACCCTAGGACGTCCCCACTTAGGACTCGCTATCTCTGTGACTCCTCTATCTCAACTTCACTTCCAGAAACATATTCTCTCTTCATTATTTATTAAAATTCCACCCACCTCCCAAGGGCATCTCAAGTTCCATGCCTCCAAGGTTTGCCCCTGAAGATTCCATGTGAAAGGTGATCTCTCCTTGAACGACTTTTTTTTTTTTTTAAACACAGATTCATGCATCCAAGCCTGTTCAAACTTATGGCCTTGAACTCCACCTTTACTGGAGATCAAACCCAGGGCTTTGTGCAGGTTGGGGCACTCTACTGACTGAGCCACAACCCTGGCCCCACAGAGTTCTTGCCCATCCGATGTTTTTTAATTTTATTTTAAATTGTGTGCGTGTGCATGGGCACATTGGAGGTGAGTGCAGATGCCTGCAGAGGCAAGAGTCGCTCCATCCCCTGAGCTGGAGTTACAGACTGTTGTGAGCTGCCCAGTGTGGGTGACGAGAATGGAGCTTGGATACCCTGAAGGAACAGAACATGCTCCTAACTGCCAAGCCAGCTCTTCAGCCCCGCTGTATACTCTTAGCTGTGCTGACAAGCACCCTTGGATTCCTGACCACCAGGAATAGGTTTTATGGTCCTTGTCTCCTCCAATTGCTCACCTCATCAGTCCACATCAGCAGGCCCTGAAAAAGGCCTGGTTGTGCCAAATGTCTCCTGATTCTTGCTTGGGAATTCTGAACACTTTGCTATACACTCTGGACTATACTGTCCTTGCAATATACCGAATTAAAATCAGAATGAAAGATGATGGTGGGGCCTACATAGTTTCTACTTTATTTACAACCAGAGGAAAAAGGAGGAGGGTATCTAAGTTCAGGACGACATTCTTTCAGAGATAGGTGGCAGGGTCAAGGGCTTAGGCCTGGCCTGGGGTGAAGTCTGACTGCCAGAGACTGCCTACCTGCCATTTCCCAGCATCCTGCCTCTCCTGGTTCAGACAGCCTGAGGGAGTCAGCTCAACTTCGTGTATCCCTTCACCTCCCCACACCCCGCTTTTCATGAGCAGGCCCTTAGGGGTTAAAAGACAATAGTCCTTGTGAAGCCTCTGCCTTTAGGCTAACACGGTGGAGACTGACAAATGCCTGCCACTCTGGCAGCTGTTGTTAGACAGTCCTAAGGAAAATGAATCTGAGATGGAAAGACTGAGAAACAAGGTCTCGTTGCCAAGGGTTTTTACCCAAATCTCAGAGATTCTCAGTGATAACTAGGAACTGGGGACATTTCTCCTTCCACATGTCCAACAAGCAAAGCCTTGAGGCAGAAATGTATCCAGGGTAGCTGACAGCGCATCCTGTACAGCTGCATCTGCCCTCAGGAAGACAACTGCAGGGCCAGGCCCTGGGAGACATCCCCTGCCTGCTCATGTACAACCGCCTTCCACATGTCAGTACTGACTCAGCTGCAGTCACGTAGCAGCCCCAGGCAGTAATGGGAGGTGATGGAACATTTAAAAAGGTGGAACTTAATGGGAGGAAGCTAGGTCTTTGGGAGGTGTGTTCATAAATCATTTACTCCTGGCCCCTCTTTTCTCTCTCTCTCTCTCTCTCTCTCTCTCTCTCTCTCTCTCTCTCTCTCTCTCTCTCTCTCTCCTCACTAGCTGTAATATGAATTAACTTTCTTGTTAATGTGCTATCTAATCACAGGCCCCAAAGGAATGAGCCAGTCAGCCATGGACTTGATATCCCTAAAGCTGTGATCTAAAACAAACCTTTTCCCTTTTAAAGATGACTGTCTTGGGTATTCTGTTATAGTAACAGAAAATTCACTACTAACCCACTGTCCCATCCAAATTGTAGACAATCCCTCACCATCATTTGTGTTTGTTTGTTGTTGTTTTGAAGTAGAGGGGATTGAATGCAAGGGCCTTGTGCCTGCAAGGCAAGCACTCTACCAACTGAGCTACCTCAGCTCTGTCCCCAATACATTTTCCTAAAGGTGACCTAGTCATGAATATCAGTGCCCACGGTGCCCTCCTCACGACTGTGACATAACACACTCAGGACAGTTCACACTCAGAAAGATACTTACCAAGTCCTTTCATGGCCTTCCTCAGGGCCTGGGCATCTTCAACTGCATTGAATCCCGAAGCAGCTTTCACGGTTCCTCCTTTGGTTGCCTGAAAACACAGACAATGGCATGTCAGTGACCTCCCCTTCAGAATCCCAGGCTCCACTCCAGGGGCCAGGGTGACAGCAGCAACCGCGAAGGGTAAGGCTCTCACCCTGGGCGAGCTGCCGCCCTCTCCAAGGAAGGCAGACAGTGGGCACCCCTCAAGTACACACCCCATAGACAGCACGGTAGGACAGAGAGGTGCCGCAGAGGAAGGAGAGTCCTGGGGGGCGGCAGGAACGGCTGACATTTAGGCCTCGAGATGGTTCATGTGAGGCATTCGGCCACACAACAATGAAGACAGAGGAAATGCTAGCCCAAAGGCCCTGGGGCTGTCACTAGCTTTGAAGGTGCCAGAAGCTGGTGGGAGAAATCACACCACCTGGGGTGATGCAATCTCCCGAAAAGGAAAAAAGGAAAAAATAGTATGAATTCAATCAAGTTCAAGTCTGCAGAGCCAAAAACATTAGCTGTAAATATAACTCACAAGGAACTGCCAAACCAATAGTATAGCTTCTTCAGTCTGAGAGACTGCAAGGGAGAGTGGGGGAGAGAGGCGGAGGGAGTGACAGCTAAAGACGTTAAAAAGACACACCAGCCAACAGTAGCTGGCACCTGCTGCATGCCCATCATCCCAGCACTTGGGAGATGGAAGTAGGAGGCCAAGAGTTCATGGCTAGCCTCAGCCACATACCTGGTTCAAGGCTAGCCTAGGCTACTGAGACCCTATCTCAAAAACCCAAACCCTAAACCCCAAACCAACCAACCAAACCAACCAAACAAACAAAAAATCAGCCCTAGAGTCGAGCCTTATTTGGATGGAGGATCCGGAGTTAGGGGACAGGACAGCTATAAGACAGCTGGACATTTGATATTTTATGACCCAGGGAGTCAGTCCTAAGATTCTCCGGTCTGATAATGGTGCTGTGGCTGCCGCTTATGTTTTAAGAGGTTTACCTTTATACCGCTGACTCAGAGGTAGAAGATAGGATATCTGGAATCGGCTTCAGAATAACGCAGGTGGGAGAAGTGGAGATAAACAGGACACGAAATTGAGTGAGTTAGTAATTAACCAGAAGGATGGGAAGGAAGTTAGTTAGGCACCGGCAGGCTTGGAGGTCACTGAAGAGAGAGATACCTCTCCTGTCAGCTCTGGCTCCACCGCTGGGGTCTCTGTTAATGCACTGATTTTAAGGGAGGGGGAAACATCAAAGGGCTCATCGTTAAGATTTAAAACATCACATGAAGGGACAGTTACAGATGGACGAACCAGGGAGGGAGGAGGCATCAGGGCAAACTACTGTTATTTCCTCCTG
>CABHPH010158540.1:34503-47733 GCA_902168325.1 Peromyscus nudipes
CACACACACATACACACACACACACACACACACACACACACACACACGGGGGTCAGGGGAGATACTGAGTTAAAGAATTAGACTTGGAAGCAGTTCTGGCTCCAAACCTCAGAGCCACCTCTGGGGAAGTTTGCTGGGATGGGATGAGGCGCTGTTGAAAACTCTGGTCTACAGACTTCACACGGAGGAGGGGGGCGGGACCAAGAAACTTCTGACACCAGGGACAGCAGTTTCATCCTGTCAGTGGGCACCACCAACTTCCTGAACCCTCACTGAAATGGGCACTAGTGGTAACGGTCTTGGGGCAATGCCTTTGGTTTTGAATGATTCAGAGGAGAAACATACATTTGTGTGATCGGAGATCCACAGCTTGCTGTGGAACTATCAAGCTGATGTCCACGATCAGACAAGCAGATTTTCCTAAGGGAATACCAGTCTGGAGGGCTGCAGTGAAGCCACTGTGAGGCCTGATTACGCTGAGAAAGACGGACAGTCCCTCTCTCCATGTAGAAGTCAACAGAACACAGCAATTAAAGCAGCTGCTAGGCCGGGTGTGCAAGCCACATGGGCCTGGCTTCACGATAACCGGGGTGACCACCCTCCACATATGCCTACCACCAAATCAAGCACCTCCTTGGAGGAGGGCACACCACATGTCTCTTTATTAAACAGGGTTTCTAGCCTAGGCTGCCCCTAACTTCTCTATGTAGTTTGGGATGGCCTTGAACTTCTGATCCCCCTGCCTCCTCCTCTGACATGCTGGGATTACAGGCATGCACCTCTACGAATGGTTTATGAGTGTTGGGTACTAGACCTAGAGCTTTGCGCCTGCCAGCCAAGCATTCCACCAACTGAACTACATTCCCAACCTGGGAAGCACATTTCTAAATGGTTATTTAAAAATAGGACGAATGGGTCAGGCGGTGGTGGCGCACGCCTTTAATCTCAGCACTCGGGAGGCAGAGCTAGGCGGATCTCTGTGAGTTCGAGGCTAAACTGGTCTACAGAGTGAGTTCCAGGACAGGCACCAAAGCTACACAGAGAAACCCTGTCTGGGGGAGCGGGGTTGGGAGGGGGGAGACAAATGAGTGCCAGCCAGATGGCTCAGTGGGCGAAGGTGCTTGCCGCCAAGTCTGATGACCTGGGTTTGATCCCTGGGACACACACGGTGGAAAGAAAGGACACACTCCCATAAGGTGGCTTCTGACCTCCACACTCACTCTGTCACACGTGTGTGCCCATACACATACACATCATATGGGCAAAACCAACAAATAACTATGTAATTAAAAGATAAAACAACTAAGGTGAATTAAACAAATATGAATGGAGGCAAAACCAAACGTCATGAGCAGAGCACCTGCCACTGCCCTGTGCCACCCCACCTGAGACATCCAGGTGAGCATCGCTCCCAAAGGGTGATTCCGCCAGGAGCAACCCACCTGCTGTCGATACCATGTAAGTTAGGAGCAGACGGCAAGTGAGGGGGCAGGGAAGAAGGGCACCTCCCAAAAACGGGGGGAGCCTGGACTAAGAACTTTTCCACAGCTTCCTGCTCCATAAGAAGTGGGGAATGCCAGAGCCACGCCTGCTGGGAATCTTGAGAGTCACGGCTCAAGGGGCCAGGAATAGTTTACTAAGATAGAAAACAAGAACGGAGCCTTAGGCAGACGTCTATGTGGAGCTGTGGACAGCATGCACGCTAGGTCCATTTACCTAAGATAACTGTTGGGCCTCCTTACCAGTGCCAAACATGTGTCTACGCCGATGATAGCGTGTGGAAAGTGGTGCCTTTAATTCTTGCCTGGCTGTGGATAAAGTGAAACTATTTTACCAACCTGCGTCTGAGCGGTGTCAGGCTCCTAGCGAGGCCACAGAGTCGTGGCAGGGGGGAAGAAGAACAGCAGAAAGTCTGGGACTTAATATTGACTGTCAATTTAAGGGACCTGGAATCACCGCGGGCACAAACCTCAGGACATGTCTGTCAGGGAGTTTCTGGACTGGACTAAATGAGAGGGGAGGACACATCCTATCTGTGGGCAGCACCATGCCGAGGGCTGGGGTCCTGGATTGAATAAAAAGGAGAAAGTGAGCTGAGCATCGATCATCTCTCTGCTTCCTGACCATGGATTCTGAGTGACCCGCTGCCCCATGCTCCAGCTGCCTTCCATTCCATGAGGGATTCCTCTCAAGTTCTGAGCCAGAATTACCGCATCTCTTCCTAGCTGCACAAGATAATGCTATCTTCCCATCCCAGAGGGTCCTGCCTCCCGAAGCTCCACTACATCCCCTTGCCTGGTGGCTCCCTGTGTGTGGCGTAGATTCTTGCTTTCTCAGTTTCCTGGACATCTTGGACCTTTCTTTCCGAGGGCCTGCCTAGAATTCCCTAAACTGAACTATAGGTCCATCTTTTCAATGACTCAGAATCATGTTGGGGTTTTAAAAACTTTGCTCTCACAAAGAGGGTAAAGTTATGAGCAGCCAGGCCTCAGCTTTTACTCTGGAAAAATGCAAACACATTTCTGGGGCAGTCAAATGACCCCAAAGGCATCAGGACTGGTCCAGATGCAGAGTGACAGCAGGAAGTGACACATCTTTTTAGAACTGTCTGAAACCCCTCAGGGACATACAGAGCTGTGCATGGAGCGACTGCCACTCCCTAACCATGTCCAAATGTCACATGCAGAAAGGGTTTGGGATAGGGAAGCTTTGAAGGTATAGTTTAAGCCAGATGCGGTAGTGCACACCAGTGATCCCAGCACTCAAGAGGATCTCTGAAGCTAGACTGGACTGCATATTGAGACCATGTCTTAAAAAGAAAATAAACTGCTTTAGAGCAACTGAGGGGAAGCTGGGAATCGAACATGAGACCTACAACAATAGCAGTCACAGAAGGGAAACTCAGCTGCCAGTGAGTCACCTGCTTCATTGAAGATTACATACATTGACAGAAATAATTCACGGCAGATTCATGAGGAAACACTGGGTTGTCAAGAGCACATCTCTCTTATTTCCCAGGTTCACATCCGGAAGGGGCAATGTGCACAGCCCCACTAGCGGCTATCCTGCATCCCCATCAACAGACTGTCACTGCCCCGAGCTGAATGCTGACTCAGGCACCACACTTCTCATGTCCGTTCTGCACATATGTGGAACAAGGGCCTGCTATTGGAAAACTATTTTGGTGAGTTCAAAGCCAGCCTGGTCTACACAGGGAGGCCCTGCCCAAAAAACAAAACAACAACAAAACCCCACTGCCAAAACTCCCTCCTCCTGGAAAACAGGCAAAATAGATGCCCCCTCTCCTGAGAATTAGACAGTAAAATCAGCAAACATCAAGAAGCAGATATGCAAAGTCACTCCAGCAAGAACAGCCAGTCTGAGCAGGCCAGCTGGAAGATAGGCAAATCTGAGGAGAAACCGCCTGTCAACACACAAGCTCTCCCACAGTCCAAAGAGATTCACTATGACCTGTCCCAAGGAAAGGTGGATCCAGACACTGACCCACACCCCGGGACAGGCGACTTGAGCCTTCTTCTGGAATGGACCTGTCTGCACCGTGTTCTAACTCTGGCACATTCTCGCTTTCCTGGGGAAGTCACATGTGAGTGACTCACCCACTCACTCCTTTGGAACACAGTTTCATTTTACATCCCACAAGGACAGATTTAACTTCCGGTCTTCAGGGTTAGTGAAGGGTGTGAGCAGGCACCACCCAAGTAGGAAGGCTCTCAAAACTGCCAACGACGTGGCAACAGAGACTGTCTACTCTTTCTTGGAACTTACTTCCTTCATGAGACAAGTTTCACTGGAGTGATGGGTCTGGAGATGGGGATGCAGGCATTTCCAAACCTTTACTCAAAGACAGGATATATAAGTTATGTGAAAGTGAATTTAGAAACAAACCTGCATTGAGTAAAATCTAGAGGAGATCACTGTTCCAGACTGAGAGCTCCAGCACCGGGTGCCCACAGACTCGAACGGAGTCCCCGGTGCTAATGCCACTCAAACAGATGGAGACTTTAACAAACAGGAAAACTGGGATGAGGAGGCCACTCCATGGGCAAAGGGTTTGCCACGCAAACCTGAAGACTGGAGTTTAGACCCAGAACCCACACAGAAGTCCTGTAAGCATGGCAGTCTGTCTGTAATCCCAGCTCTCTGGAGGGAGGGAGGGATTCAGAGAGGGGGAGAAATCCTCAATAAATAAAGTGGAGAGCAATTGAGTAAACACTTCAGGTTTCTACACACGTTCTGTCTAAAACTTGTACAGGTATAGCAGCATGGGAAATGACAGTATCAATCCATTACCTCCAGGGCACATATTTCACATACAGTTTACACTACCTTAGCTAACAGATTGAGAAGCAATTATTTTATATATGACTTAAACCATCCCCACCCTTTCTCCACCCTTCTCTCATTTTTATCAAAGTTTGGACTCTATTCCAATGGCTCCTTAATCTAAACAGCAGAGGGAGGAGTTGGGGACATTGATCACACGGGCTTCTACAGTCCCGGAACTAATGTTCCTGGCTGCCTGGGGCGTCTTCATCATCATCTTCATCTTCTCAGACAAAACTGAGGCTTTAGGTCAAAAGCCAGCTTATGACCAGTCTAGGTTAAAAGCCTCACTTCGTCCTGTTTGGTTTGAGCTCTTAGTTAGTTCCCTTGGTGTTTTTTATTTGTTTGTAAGGAGTGGGAGGGGGTGCCTCATTTATTAGCTTAGGCTAACACAGAATTCACTACATAACCCAGACTGACCTAAAACTCGCCACAATCCTGCTTCAGCCTTCTAAGTGCTGGGGTCTCAGGCATGAGCTATCGAGCCAAGCTTCCTTTGTCCTGCTTGAAATATTTCAAATCAATTGCAGTGCCACAAGAGCAAAAACTGACTGAGGTAAGTTCTGTGTTGTATTAAGAAGCAAAGTTAAATATCTACATTTTACTAAAACAAAAAGAGCCAACATGGCCTAGGTGGTTGACAGGGAAACTGGTTGGGCCCTACCTGTTTAGCTCAATCCTTACCTTGTCAAATGTCTTGCCTCAGTTTCCCCAGGCATAAGCTTCAAGCAGGGTTATTGTAGCAGACTTTATAAACGTAATTGATGACACCAATTCTTAGGCCGGCGTTCACCAGTGTTGTAGAATCTTCTCCCTCCCTCCCCACCCCTTTCTCAACAGCCCTCAACAGTGCTTAAGGACTGGAGACCTTTGGGATTCTGATTGGCTGCATCATTTTGTTGTTGATGGTTGTGAGATTTAAAAAAAAAATTGTTCTAGCCGGGTGTGGTGGCACACGCCTTTAGTCCCAGCACTCAGGAGGCAGAGGCAGGCGGATCTACATGAGTTCGGTGTTGTGAAATATTTAACTATGTAAAGATGTGTTACATTATGCTACAGAATATTACGCTAACTGTGTAAAGGTGTGTTACTTTTTTATGTGGCATTTGTTTAATGATATAAGGATATATGTTTAATTATGTTTCACCTTGCCTGCCTAAGGCACCTCATTGGTTTAATAAAAAGCTAAATAGCCAGTAGCTAGGCAGGAGAGGGATAGGCAGGGGTGGCAGGCAGAGAGAATAAATAGGAGGAGAAAGCTAGGCTTGAGAAGAACGAGGAAGAAGAGAGGAGAGAACGAGAGAGAAAGAGAGGGACGCGCCCGGGGCCAGAAGCCAGGCAGCTGCCAGACAGACAGACAGAAAGGAGAAGCAGTGAAAGTAAGATGTATAAAAGGAAGAAAGGCAAAAGTCCTGAGGCAAATGTAGATGAAGAGAAACAGGTTAAGTTAAAAGAGCTAGCCGGAAACGAGCCTGTTAGGCTGAGCATTCATAATTAATAAAAAGTCTCCATTTCATGATTTGGGAGCTGGTTAGTGGCCCAAACAAAAAGGCCTGGTACAGTTCAAGGCCAGCCTGGTCTATAGAGGGAGTTCCAGGACAGCCTCGGCTACACAGAGAAACCCTGTCTTAAAAAACAAACAAGCAGAAATTGTTCTACCTTTTAACTTGCAGAGAAAGCTGATTCACTCCCTCTCCAGCCGGGGGCAAGAGGAACGCCGAGCGGACTTTCTGAGACGGACCAGTCTCTCACTCAGGTGTCCTGAGCACCTGGTCACTCTGTCCACAGTAGCTGGATGGACACCTGCTCTGTGCACACTTTCATTCTACCACTGAACCCTTCAGAATGGAGGATTATCACCCATGCCTATCTGTTCAAGAATAACCTATCATCGAAAATCCTGAAGGCCATTGAGAGCTACCTCGCTACTCTTGCTGGTGAGGACTCTGCAGCCATCCCCAACGTCACCACCAGCTTCCAGCTGCCCTCATTCCCAGGAAGCAGTCTTGTTCCTCCACAGCAGCTTCCTTACTGCTGAGAGGCTCGAAGCATCAGGAAAGCTGGCCTTACAGTCCACACCCTGCTCTCTGCAGCAAGAGGGAGTTTATTTTTAAATAAATATTGACCCTTGAGTTGCATTAAATAACAGATATTTTATCAAGACTATTTCATTTGTCCCTCTCATCTAGAGAAGTGGGTGTTATCCTGTACACCATGTCCCTCTCATCTAGAGAAGTGGGTGCTATCCTGTACACTGTAGAGAAATTAAGCGTGGGGTCCCAGGTCACTTGCGTGAGAGTGATGGGTTGTTCTTTCAGATCCCATGCTCTCTGTGTCACACCATGTCAACACATGAGTGTGCACACATGTAAATTAAGTCTAAAGGCAGATGACAGTTCCAGAAGCTTTCAAAATAATAATGCAATGCAAACTTTAAGTTGTTAGGGCTAGAGAGATGGCTCAGCAGCTAAGAGCTTGGATTGCTCTTACAGAGGACCCGAATTTGGTTCCTAGCACCCATGTTAGAAAGTTTATAACTGCCTGCAACTCCAGCTCCAGGGAATCTGACACCTCTGGCCTCCACGGGCATCTGCAATCATATGCACACCCTCACCCCACCCCCACCCCAGAAAAAAACATACACACAAATAAAAAAAAATAAAAAAAATCCTTTAAAATCCTAAAATTTTAAATTGGTGTGTTTCTTGCTAAATCAGCGGCTTTCTTGTTTTTCCTCTTTAACAAACTGGATGCAAAAAGCTGAAACAACTAGAAAATACTCTTCCCAGATGAGTTGGCTGAGACTGGAGCATACTTAATCTGGCAGAGGGCTGGCTGCTAGTCAAAAGCAAAAACTGGTGCCGTGCAAGTCCAGAAACACATTTCTAACTGCTGCACCCCCGTCTAGGCTCAGCCATCCAGCCTTTGGGATAACGCCCCTTGGAGCTGGCAGGTGGTCAGCAGCATGCCATCTCCAGATGAGGCCACAGGATTCCAACAGGCACATTCTGTGCCCACCTTAGAACAGAACAGGGCCTGGCATCCTGCGAATGCAAGTGGAGTGCAGGAGGATGGAAAGTTTGAAGCAGCTGAGTTACATAACAAGACCTTAGTATGTCACACACACACACACACACACACACACACACACACAGTGCTGTTGGCTCCAGCAACTCACTGGGGATGATACGATTGATTAGTCTGAATCCAGAGTCTGGGGGTTAGACATAGTGAGCTCAGCGGTTGTTTACCCTGCAGTCTGAGGAGCACCCAGCGGGCACCAGCAGGAGAGTGAGGAGAACCAGAAATAGCTCTTCTGGGTTTTGCTATGAACCGAAAGTACCAGGGGCATTCATGCAAAGCCTCTGACGAGGCAGACAAAGTAATGATACGATTTTTCCAGCCCCGATAGTGGTTGCTTTAAGTTATCATGGCAGTGCCCTCCAGGCTTAAAACACAGCTCTCTTGTTGCTCAGTTAGAACTGGTTGTCTTTATTTCGGATCAAACTGCCAAGCACACCACAGCCGAGAAAACGATGAGCGTGCACAAAGGAGACAGGAATTCCGGGCTGGAGGGATGGCTCAGTACTTTACGAGCACTTGCCTTTGCGAGGACCTGGGTTCTGTTCCCAGCACACACGTGGTGGCTACAACCACCTTTAACTCTAGTTCCAGGGGATCCAGCGCCCTCTTCTGTTCTCTGTGGGCACTGCATGAATGTGGTGCACATATGTACATGTTGATAAAAACATCTACACATACAGAGAAACCCTGTCTCGGAAAAAAAAATCTACACAGATAAAATAAAAACAAATGAATCTTTTGTTTGTTCATCTTTTTGAGACATGATCTCACTGTGTAACTCTGGCTATCTTGGAACTCTGTGTGTAGACCAGGCTGGCCTCCAACTCACAGAAATCCTCCTGCCTCTACTTCCTAAGTGCTGAGATCAAAGGCATGTGCCACCATACCCAGCTAATAAATCTTTTGAAAAAGGAAACAGGAATCGAAATGGGGGGAGGGTCTCTTAGAAAATGTATTCCTGCCAGGGTTGGATTATTGATGTTCTTTAGGGAGTATCCGGCACACCCTGAGTTGCAGATAGTCAACAGTCTCATCCACAGTAACTGCTGACAGCCTGGTAGCCACTTAAAGGTTCTCTGTGCTGTCTCATCCTGGCAGCCGGGTATACCCTTCAACAAGAGAACCTGTGTCATCCTTCTGATGAGAGGCAGCCGGGGGAAGTCCAGATCCAAGGGCAGCGAAGCCAGCTTCCCAGCTTAGTTGAAAATTTCCCATCATAGCCACTCAGAACAGAGATGTTTCTTTAAATCTCATGCTACCCTCTCTCCAAAATAAAGTGGGTGGAGTCCTGTGGACCATTTGTTCTAATAATCTTTATATACATACTTCCTAGCTATGAAGTTTGGGCCAAGGTACAGTTTCTCAGATTTCAATATTCTTATGGGCTACATAGAATCAATAGCAAGATCTAGTGATACAAAGAATAATCAAGTTATTACTCCAAATTCTTAGAATGGTAAACACATGATGAACCTGACAACGTTTATCTATTCCTTTTATTACTATTTGTTCCAGAATAATCAGGTCCCGTATATGAGAACCAGCTCTATACCACAGTGAGACCAAATGAAAACGGCCTAGGATTGTTCGGAGTGAAACTTACTGGGGACTTAGTGATAGAAGAGATGTCCCCCTCACCTCCCAGTAGCAAGACCAGGTCGATCTTGTGTCAGAAAGACATTAGGATAAAAGTGACTTCATCCAAGCCTGAAGGCACTTGCATCGCCTCAAGCGAAACTCGAAGAGACAGGATAGTCCTGGCACCAGAGTCTGGCGTGAGCCCCACCATCACTTTAATGTTTGTTTGTTGGGAGTAAGCTAGGAAGCCATGTGGGAAGGAGGGGCTGGAGACCAACCAGAGCTACTCAGGGGCAATCATGGCGCTTTGATGCAAGATGGCTGCTGTCAGGCCAAGGTAAATCTGCAGGTGATTCTCTCCAAATAACCTTTCCCCACCACATCTCTAAAGTCTAGCGTTATCCACTCACGGCTTACCAGGTACAGATAGTGCTGTAGTCTTACAAGATGAAATGAGTTCTGTGAATGAATAGTAGTGAAGGCCGCAAAAATAATGTGAATATACACTTCAGTATGGTAACTAATTTATCTTATGTGTATTTTACCTCAATATTTTTGTGTATGTGTATGTGCGCATACATGTCTTTTTGGGTGCATACACATATGTAGGCATGTGTACATGTGTGCTCATGTGAGTGTGGAGGTCAAAGGTCAACTTTAGGTGTCATTTCTCCTTAAGCACCTTGTCTTTTGAGACAGGGTTTCTCACTGGCCTGGAGCTTGTCAAGTAGGCTGTTCTGTTGCTGCCAAGTACACACCACCACGCCCAGCTGATTTGCCTGGATTCAAAGGCACAAACTCGGGTCTTCTTGCTTGGGTACCAACTGAGCCATCTCTCCATTCCCTTAAGAATGTGTCCTTTTAAAGATCCTCTTTAAAAATCCTTTGTAAAAATCTCTAGTCATTTAAAATCATGACTATTATGCCTCCATAAAGTAACATGCAATTTTACAGCCCAAGACGCGGCAATCGCCTCTGGGGAACACGTCGCTCTTCCTTTCACTCATCAACGCCCACTCTAACACAAATGAAATCCAAAAGCCCATATGGTCCTCCCACAGCATCATGGGTAACATCGTGTCTCCTCAGCGTAACAATCACTTAAAGAAAGACTGTCCACAGCTAGGCTCTTTCAGAGAGTTCCATGTTTCTTGACCAATCCAGGATGATTTTGGAATCAAAAGTCCTCAAGGAAATGTGGATGGTCCCTTGGTTCCATGCCCCTCCTTCAGGAAGACTGTAAGTAAACTATTCTGGGCATGTGGGAATCTCATGCAGGGACCTCAGCTGGCTGGTTCTAGTTCTTTTCTGTCACCAGAGACTCTCATATACTATCTGTACATGCACCATCCTGGGTGTACCACGTGGATCAAAGACCACAGGCCATCATATGCCAAGACCAAGATTCCAAAGCTGCTTGGTGTCTCCTTTCATTCTAGCAATCTGAAGTCTTAGGCTCAACACAAGGGCACCTCAATAGAGAGAGGTGGGTTTTTTTGTTTATTTATTTTTTTAATTTAGACAGAGTCTCTCTACATACCCTGACTATCCTAGAATTCACTATGTAGACCAGGCTAGCCTCAAACTCACAGAGATCCACCTGCTTCTGCCTCCTGAGTACTAGGACTAAAGGCATGTATCACCATGCCCAGCTCAGATACCTGACTCTTGAATGCTCTTTCCCTAAGAGGTTAAAATCATTCCATCTTTCTTTACAAAATCCTGGTGACACAGGATAATAGAACAGTTTGAATCTAAATAAGAGAGTGGGATGCAGGGGGTTTGAAGAAAAGAGAACCCTATGCAATGGGTGTACAGATGTCAGTCGGTTCAGCAGTCGTGGGAAGTGGCATGGAGGGTCCTTAAAATTGCTAAAACTAGAGCTGGTAAAGACACTTGCTCCCAAGCCCTATGACCCGAGTTCAAGCCTTAGAATCCACATAGTAGATGGAGAGAACTGACATGCAAAGATTGTCCTCTGACCTTTATATGCAGTGTGGCATGTACCTCCCCCCCCCACCCGCCAAAAAAAAACCCCAAAGGAAATGTAAATTCAAGACCAGCCTGGTTTACAGAGTGAGTTCCAGGACAGCCAGGGTTATACAGAGAAACCTTGTCTCGAAAAGCCAAAACAATAACAACAAAAAAAGCAGAATTATATCATGATCTAACCTCATTTCTGGGTATTGACCCGAAAGATTGGAAATGAGTATGTTGAACAGAAGTCTGAACCTGAGTTACCAGCAGACCGCTCACCGCAGCGGATGACAGAATCAACCTAAGTGTCCATCAGCAGGTGAATGGACAAAGAAAAGTGGTAAATGCGTATCTGGGATGCTTTTTACCTCTAAAAATAATGTGGTCCTTGTGACAACAAATCAAAGAAAAGAACATCGTGCTAAGTGAAATACGTCAGGCACAGACAGACAGACTGAGCATAGGGACTCTAAACCAGCAGAACTCAAAACACAGGGGAGTGCAGGGCCTGGTGGTGGCTTGCACCTGCTGTCATCCCAGCATCCAGGGAGGGACAGCAGGAGGGAGGAGAGCTCTGTAAGTCTGGGAATGGAGAAAGGATGGTCCCAAAAGGCTCCAATACATCCGTGAAGGCAGGATGGGAGTTTTCTTTATTGGAGTCACTGTACAGTACGGTGAATGTGACAAATAACACCACATACTTCAAATTCACTGAGAATTCATCTTAAATATTCTCACCACAAAGAAAAGTAAGTAATGGGGTGATGGATATGCCAAGTGGCTTGATTTAATTATTTGCTATATATCCATAAACCACAGTGTCACTTTGTGACCCAGGTACACACAGTCATCATTTATCCATATACAATTTTTAAAGTTGCTTTTTGAAGCCAAGCACAGTGGCTCAAGCTTATAATTCCAGTACAGAGGTAGAGGCAGGAGGATCAGAGGCTCACAGTCATCCTTAGCTGCCTGCTGATGCCAACCTGGGCTATATGAGGCACTGCCCCCCCCAAAAGTCATAAGTACAGGAGTGGTGCCTGGAGAGATGGTTCAGTGGGCAAAGTATTTGCTGCCCAAGCATGAGGACCTGCGATCAGATCCCCAAGCACCAATGGTTAATAATAATAATAATAATAATAATAATAATAATAATAATAATAATAAAAAGAAAAGTGCATGGCAGGAAGCCTGTAACCCCAGTTTTTGAGGGATGGAGACAGAAGGATCTCTGGGGCTCACTGGCCAGTCTGCCTAGATAAATCAATGAGGTCCAGGTTCAGTGAGACACACTGTTAATATAAACAAGGTGCTGGGCAAAGAAAAGATACCTGGCTTTCATCTCTGGCCCCACACACTCACGCACACAGCGCAGGAGGAAAGGGGCTGCAGTAAGCTAGCATGTGGCCAGGCTTCCAGATGTCCTGCTGGGTTCCTTTGGCCCCAGAATATAGACTTTATGTGACCCTGTCCTGCTGTAGAGTCGGCCACCTGGCCACCCCCATTCATCCAGGAGGGAAGAGCACACTTTTTCCAGATGAACAGGAAAAGTGGCATGTTTTTCCTCCACAGAGTGAGGCAGAAATCAAACCCTGAGCAGACTGGCCCTAAGGCCTCAGCTCTGTCAGTGCCCTCAGAGGCAGCCAGCTGTGTGGGCAGCATCTCCGTCAGCCACACCCTCCCTGGGCCAGGGTGGGGTTCTGCTCCCAAATCTTTCCAGAATTCAAGCTGAGTCTGGCAGAAAGACACAAAGCAGAAGTGTTCAAGTTTCCTCTGTGGCTTTCTGAATCACGGAGGGAGCTTTGCTATTTATGGGGAAGCCTCCCCCAGTTTTGTATGTGAATCCTCTTCAAAGTGGGAGTAAGAGAAGAGACTTCCTGACAAAACTGGAGACAGCAGGGCTGACCTGAGGTGGCGCCATCAGGCTGAGAGGGACTGAAAGTAGCTTACCAGGATGGAAGCGGAAAAAGTGGGGGAGAAGGGTGACATCAGTGTCTGGCCCTGCTCTCTCCCAAACCTGATGGGAGATGTTGGGAAGGAAACCATAAAGTCACAACAGACTTGGGAGATGTATATATGAGAATATGTTTTTCCTCAGAGAACCAGCCATTGAGGTAGAAATAAGAAACAGAGGGCTGGCTCAGTGGATCAAAGCCCTTTTCTCCAAGACCTTAGCTCATTCCCAGGACCCACATGGAGGAAGGAGAGAACCGAGTTGTCCTCTGATGTCTACATGCACACCATAAG
>CABHPH010158540.1:47833-66028 GCA_902168325.1 Peromyscus nudipes
GAGAGAGAGAGAGAGAGAGAGAGAGAGAGGCGGGTGAGGCATGCCCATCAAATCATTCCCAGCACTCAGGAGACTGAGGCAGGAGTTTGTAAGTTGGATTATTTTGCATGAGCTTGTCAATAATCAAGTGTTTTTTACTGATAGAAACTGAGAATTAGAGCAAGTTCCTTGAAAACAGCTCTCCCCTGCTGGAGAGTGGGTGTCAGCACTGGGCGAGCTGCTGACCCATGGTCTCTTCACCTTGCACTGGACTACAGCTATAGGGTAGCTCTGTTTTTAAAGTCTGTATCATTTGGATTGCATTCACTCTTCAAGAGGCATTAATTCCCCCATATGCGTTAACTTTACCTTTTAAAATGCATTAACTTCCTGCTCCTGCAGGACTGAAGTTTGCTTTGACCACTGTGCACAACGCACCTGCCAGGCAGAGTGCGTCCTGTCTAGTATTACACGTAACTACTAACTGGTACCCACAGCTTTGTTCACTTTGAATATTTTTCCAGGCACTAAGCAATATTTTAATGTGCTCATTTGAATATGGTTCACAGACAGTACAATGTACTCATTTGCAATTTGAATTTGCTAATTATCTTAATTACATTATTTTCTAGCTTAAAAAGGTAAATGTGGATATATGTAATATATATATGTATATATATATAGTTTGTTTGTTTGTTTGTTTGTTTGTTTGTTTGTTTGTTTTGAGACAGGGTATCATTTTGTAGCTCTGGCTGGTCTGGAGCTTACTATGTAAACCAGGCTGGCCTCAAACTCACAGAAATCCACCTGCTTTTACCTCCCAAGTGCTGGCATTAAAGGCGTGCACCACGATGCCTCGCTGATATTTAAGAATTTTAAATGGAAATTTGCTCCCCATGTAGACATGACAGATGTCAGGAGCTTCAGTATTGTCACTGTGAAGAGAAGGTGAAGGAGTTGACCCAGGAGCTCACGAGTTCACTTGGACACACACAGTTCTAAAAGCCATAGGCCTTTTGGTTCAAATCAAATTCTTTTGGAGAAGATGAACCAGTTTTTTAAATGAGGTTTTAAATATTTAATAGAAATTTTAAAACATTTGGGCCAGAGTCTTGTGCCCTCCAGGCTGGTACCTAACTCACTACATAGCCTGGGATGAGCCTGACCCTCCACCTCTTCCCCTCCCCCAGCCTGCTGGATCATAGCTGTACCTGACTACGTTTTGTGTGGTTTAGGGATCAAGCCCAGGGCTGTGAGTGCCATACTCTATCAACTGAGCCACATGCCCAGCTCGTGAAATATTTTTTTTCATACTTAATTTAGCTACTACAAAAATCTTAAGTATGTTTAAAATATTCTGAGAATTTGAATTGATGGTAAAACTATAAATACTATGAAATCCAAATACGTATCAAATTTTTCTGGTGACAAGTAAACATTGAAATTCAAATGTACCATCACTGTAAAATAGAATAGACTGAAAGGCAGTCATTAACAATTTTATGTTGATTATATATGATCATACTTTGGATATGCTGGTAAAATAACCCAGTTTTGTTTTCCATGCAGTGCTGGGGATTGAATCCAGGCCTTTGCAAATCCTCCGCCCACACTCAACAACTGTGGTACATCCCAGCTTCCATCTTTATTACTGAAGGTAATTTGTTTCCATCTCCTTTTACTTACATCATGTTTAATATTTCTTGAGTGGCCTGTAAGTCTGGGCAGCACTTGAGCAGTAAGTAACTAGAGTACTCCCTGCAGTCTCTTCTCTTTTCACTCTGTGCGTGCGTGTGTGTGTGTGTGTGTGTGTGTGTGTGTGTGTGTGTGTGGTCTGTGTGAGTGTGGGTGTATGTGTATGGTATGTGTAGTGGTGTGTGTGTGTAGTGTGTGTGGTGTGGTGTGTGTGTGTGTGGTGTCTGGGGGGTGTATGTGTATGGTATGTGTAGTGGTGTGTGGGGTGTGTGTGTGTGTGTGTGTGTGTGGTATGTGTGTGTGGTGTATGTGGTGTTACACATGCAAAGGCCATGGGATGACACCAGCATGCCATCCTCAATCAATTCTCCACCTTATTTTTTGTGCCAGCATCTCTCACTGACCCTAGAGCTTGCTGTCTAGACTTGGCTGGCCAGCAAGACCATAGGACCCAGCTGCTCGGCTCCCTGGAGCCAGCGTTCTAAGTACACATGCCCAGGCCTGCCTCTTACATGGGAGCCGTGGATCCAAACGCAGGTCCTTACACTTACACAGCCAGCCTTTTACCCACTGAGCCGCATCTCCAGCCCCTCTTTACAGTTCCATACTTCTCTACGAGAAACTCAAGCTTCCAAATGTAGCTCATGCTAGGCCACTGCACGGCACAGCTCTAGACATGGCTCACTGTTTTCTGTAACTGTGACATGACCAATGCTGACAAAATGGTCATCACAGTCAGACCTTGTTCTCCAGACTGCATATGCATGGTTACTGTCCTTTCAATCCTCACCAAAAGACGTGTGTGTTCCTAGTGCCTGCATTCTGCCGCTCACATTAGACAGATGGGGAAAGGGGGGGGAGGGGAGGAGGAGGAGGGAAGACAATACACTGGAACATTAGGAGAGATTGTTCTTGGAAACAATCTGCTTCAAAGAAACACTTAGGTACTTGGACCCCCTCAGTATGCGGCAGAACACACCCCTTTACACTTTCTTGTCTTACACCAGTTGGCTTACTCATTTAAACTCGCATGGAGAGCCCTTAAGTGCAGGATACTAAAAAGATGCTGAACTGAATCTGCCTTCGGAGCAAGTTGGTTGCCCTCCTTGGAGGGGATGAGTTTGAAAATTGGGGGTCTGTTTGTCTGCTGGGTGGGCGCAGAGGCAGAGCGGCTCGCTGAGCCACGCACCTGCTTGTGAGTGTTAGGAGGAGGAGGGAGGGGAAGGCAGAAGCTGGTTCCTGCTGAGAAGCTGCGGTTTATCTCAGGGCAGTGGGGAATCTGCAGGAAATTCTGGGTAGGCTGAGGGCAGCAGCGACAAACCAAACAACTTTCTAATCACTGCCACTCCACTCTGGCCCAGGTCAGGAAGGAGCTGAGGTGGCTTTGGTGAGAGGTAATAAGGGCCTAAGTGAGGCCATAACAGTGGGGAGCGGCTCTGAGAAACATAAAGAGACAGGCCAGACAGAATGCCATCCTAGTTTGGTAGAGAGGGTAAAGAGAGTCAGGTGTGGAACATACTTCTTGCCTGGATAGCTGAATGTGGCTTCCTGCCCATTCGTTCTTAGATACACTGAGTTCAGATGACATTAGAACACTTGACTGGACATCCTGTAGGACTCCAGAGCTGAGGCTCCATGGTAGAGTACTTGCTTAGCATTTAAGAGGCCCTGGTCCAACCTCCAGTACCATAGAAACTAAACAAAATAACAAAAACCTTCAATACACACGGGCAATCAATTTAAATAGCTACCTCTGAAAACAAGACATTCGAATGGCCAGCCCTACTGGGGGAAAGGCCCAGCGTCACCACTCACCAGAGAAGACCAGGTCAAAACTACAGAGATGTCACCTGCCCCCAGAACAGGCTGCTGCCGTCCAAATGACTAAGGACAGCCAGCCCAAACAAGTGTGGCATCAGGATCCTTGCACCGTGGTGGTGGGGATGCAAATTGCTACAACCACTATGGAAAGCAGTATGGAAGTTCCTCAGGAAATGCAAACAGAACGCCTTCATATGACCCAACACTCCCACTACTGGGTATAACTCAGAGGAAGTGAAATCAGTGGGTAGAAGAGACACAGACTCTCCCACGTTCATGGCAGCCTCATTCGCAACAGTCAAGAAACGGGACCAACCTAAGCATACATCAACTGATGAATGGGCAAAACAAACAAAGCAAAACTCCAATGAACACATACAGTGTGTGCTATGAGTCACAAAGAGAATGAAAACCCTGTCATTTACAGCTACTTGGATGGAACTGGAGGCCATTGAACTAAGACAAACACAGAAAGACAAGCACCACACTACCTCACTCATGTGGAATATGAAACATGTGCAGCCATAGAAGTTGAGAGTAGAAAGGTGATTACCGGGGGCAAGGGAGAGGGGGTGTGGAGAGATTGATCAGTGGGTGCTGGGTTGTAGTTAGAACAAGGAGTTCTGGTGTGGATTGTGTAACAGGGTGACCACAGATATTCATAATACATGGGACATTTCCTAAAGCTAGAGACAGTGGGTGTGCATCTCGGTTGGTAGAGTGCTTGCCAGGCATGCACACAGCCCTGGGTTCGATGCCCAGCACTGCTTGCTAATAAAACCAGATGTGATAGCACATGACTATAACCCAACACCAGGAAGGGACACAGGAAGATCAGTAGTCCAAGGTCATCCTTGGCTATATAGTTCAAGCCCACTTGGTCTACGAGAGACCCTGCTCAAAAGAAAAAAAACAAGTCTGAGTAGAAGAGTCACTTAGAACATAAAAATCTTCAAATACATACTTTAAAATTTCCTCTTTGCCCAGGAGAACTAAGGCCTTAGTACAACACAACATTTGAAAAGGGCACTGGAAGGTGACTTGAATATTATCAATAAATCCTCTGAGACTAACAGTGCCTGCTTGAATTTCCTATATTCAACATAGCCAGGATCGATTTTCTGTGGTCATTTTTTTCCTAACCCGTTGAGTTAGCCAAGTGATAAGACACTTTAGATTTTCAAAAACATGTAATTCCAAAGGGCTTACCAAATTGTATCCTTTCCTCTAGTTTGGTATCAACTAAAAATATTTTTTCATAGATGGGGAATTTCCCCAGCATGGTGGTATAGACTTTTAATCCCAGCACTCAGGAGAATGAGGCATGTGGGTATCTGTGAGTTCAAGCCAGATTTGTTTATGTAGTGAGTTCCAGACCAGCCATGGCTAGAGTGAGACTCTGTCTCAAATAATAATAGTAGTGGTAGTAGTAGAAAAAACCCTGGAATTTTTCTAAAAGACATTAAGATTCTTTTTAGGGGTCATAGAATATTTTAACACTAACATATCAAGGAATCACAGGAGAGAAAACACAAATACTAATAAACAAATAACACTGATTTACTATTTACTTATTTTGAGGCAGAGTCTCATGTAGCCTTTGAACTTGCTATGTAGACGAGGATGACCTTGAACTTCTGATCCTTATGCCTCCACCTCCCCGTCGATGGATCACAGACATGTGCTGGGATACCTGCTCTATGCTGCGCTGGAGACCTGGGGCTTCATACATATGAGGGAACATGTTCAGCTTCGGGCCCTTAATTTATTTTTTATTTTGAAGGTAATATACGTATATTGGCAGAAATAGCGTTGTTTCCTTTACTCCTGTCTAACCGACCTCGGGACTTTGCAGCAGGACGGATCCTGGCAAGCAGATCTCTTTTGTCTCTGTGCCCCTTCTCACCTGTGGTTTCCCATCATCTGTCATTACTTCAGTTCCCTGTGAGAGCTGAGAAAGTTGTTTCTCATCCCCGAGCTTGTGGGCCTGGGAAGAATGTTCCAGGGCAGTGCCGAAGAGTGGATCTGTCCACCCCTTCAAACGGAAAGATTAACTCGCAGAGAATTGTAGAGATCGGAGACATTACAATCCATTTCCCTTTTCGCCTGATTTCATAACTTATCAAATTAGCTGTAAACACTGAAGAGGGCATGTTAAAGCAATGCAAACCCACCATCGTTTATTCCTGTTCATTCCAGTTTGGGGATATAAGGTTTTGTTTTTTCTTTTTTCTTTCCTCGGTCAGATTTAACAATACTAATACTAATTTTGTGTCCTACTCTTTTCTCTTTTATTGTTTTTAGATTTTATTTTTAATTGTGTGTGTGTGTGACCTGTGCAGGACAGAAGGTGGCAGATCTCCTGGAGCTGGACTTACAAGCTGTTGGAAGCCTCCTGGTGTGCGTGCTGTCCTCTGTAAGAGCAGCACCCTCTCTTTACTGCTGAGTACCTCTCCAGCCCCTTGATTTCCCATATTCATGCAATCACAAAATCCATCATTTTACAGAATTTACACTCTTCCATCACACTGACTCTCATGTAGCTCAGGGCTGTGCGCTGCAAAGGCTCTGTGACTCACTTCCTCCTTTACAGGTAGGCACGTAAGCAGCTCCAGTTCTGTTCCTGGAGCAAGCCTGCAGCACTTGCACAGCATTTGCACCCTTGCACACAGCTCCACACACATCCCAAGGGTAAACCCAGGGGAAACTCCTGGAATTACGGTTGCTAGAACGTCTTCTTACAAAAATTCAACAAATGCTACCAGATTTCCAAGCAATTCTTCACATGAGCCTCAGGTGCTTTAGCCTGGGTTCAGAAGGGTGTTTGGAAACCTCTTGAAACTCTGTGGAGAATGTTAAGTATGTGTTCATTTTTCTCACGGGACCGGTGGCTTCGGTTACATTCTTATGGGGCGGGCACCTCCAGGAAGGATGAGAACTACCGAGTCGAAAGGTCCTCATGAGCATCAGGAGGATGCACCTCCAGACAATGGCATTAAAATGCCAACAACAAAACAGTGTTTGTTCCTTTGCTCCCTGAGAGGTAGATGTTAGGCCCAATTCCTGTAAAGGCCCTGTTCCCTTCTCTAGGGGAGAGAGCTCAGGCGCCAGTGAATTAGGAGACTGAGGACCCATGTTAGCCTCTGACAGCCATGCCACATGGTCCCTTTCCAGGGGGAAGGTCCCTTCCATGGAGGATCACATCCGTGTGGGCCAGAAAATGTCTGCTCTCTGGCATCTCATTGTTCAGACTCTGTGTGGCATCCAGGCCAGCGGGTTAGGGGAGGCAGGGGAGGAACCCACAGGATGCCTACATGGTGACCTCCAGTCTGACCTTTAGTCACCATTTATGCCTGTGCTGATGGCAGAGATAGCTCAGGAGGTGGTATGACAATTTACTGACCCCAACCAACGGGAACCTTTAAGTTTAGAAAATGCTCTTCAGAAATGGTGTTTCAGGGTCCCCCAGCAAAATCACAGCTCAGTTCAAACACAACCAGACACCAAGGAATTATACTCCACATAACTCACATTGGGTCTCAGAGACCTGTGAGGTTTTTTTGTTTTGTTTGTTTGTTTTTATTTTGTTTTGTTTTTGTTTTTTTCGAGACAGGGTTTCTCTGTGCAGTTTTGGTGCCTGTCCTAGATCTCACTCTGTAGCCCAGGCTGGCCTCGAACTCACAGAGATCGGCCTGCCTCTGCCTTCCCAGTATTGGAATTAAAGGTGTGGGCCACCACCGCCCAGCGAGACCCATGGTTTTTAAGGCGGTTAGTGGAGTGTGTTCATCCATCTCAGTTTCAATCAGGTTAAACAACAACAAACAGAAAAGAGCTGGAGCCAAGCCGAGAAGTGCTGAGCACTGTAAGACTGCGCTGAGGGACGAGGGTCACCATGCAGTTGGTAGACTGCTGCTGGGTAAGCAGGAGGACAGCTGGACCCCCAGAAACTATTTTTAAACTGTGAGGTGTGGTAGGTTACTAGGTGTGCTTATGATCCCACTGCTGGGGAGGCAGAAACAGATCCTTGAGGCTCACTGGCCAGTCAGCCTGGCTTAGGTGGAGAGCTCCAAGACAATGAGAGACTCTGTCTCAAAATAAAAGAAGATGAGGAACAACAGCTGAAGTCCCCCAGGCTTCCACAAGCACATGTGTTCGTGTGTATATTCACCCGCCCCCAAACACACACATGGAATTGTGTCTGGAGGGAGAAACGTCTGTTGTTAATCAGATCTCTACGATACTGACTGTTTAGCAGAGGACTGTCCTTCGGAGTGGGGAAGTTTAGAATGTTCCTCCTCACATGGAACATTAGCCTTCACATCACCTAGAGCATGCAGTGTAAAGACAGATCAGTCCGATGGAAGGTCATACTCTCACACCTCACTCAGCTTAGCAAGCATGCTCATTTGTGAGTCTTTAAGGCCTACTTTCTCACAGTGAGCTCCTGGGAACACCTTTAAACATACAGCTAGCTCCTGGGATCCCAGTTCATCACACTGGATCAGAATCTGGGGCAGTGACCCGCCAAGTGTGATGGTGCACACTTGTGTAAGTAACTCAGAATTCAGAAGGCTGAGACAGAAGGATGGCAAAGTCTAGGTTGGCCTGGGTTACACAGTAAGGACATTTCAAAAAAAAAAAAATTGTTTTTAAAGGATGGGGCAAGAGCCAGGCGTTGTGGTGCACGCCTTTAATCCCAGCACTTGGGAGGCAGAGGCAGGTGGATCTCTGTTGAGTCCAGCCCAGCCTGGTCTACAGAGCGAGATCCAGGACAGCCAGGGCTACACAGTGAGACCCTGCCTTGGAAACAAACAAACAAACAATCAAGAATAGTGCAAGAATCTGAATATTGTTTAGACTTCCTAGGGGATTCCGATGCACCCTGAAGTTTGGGGAACTATTAGGACCAGGACTTGAGGCCATGTTTCTGCATCTGTGAAACCCAGTTAAAAGCCCATCTCAGGCTGAAGAGAATTAAAGAGCATAGGCTGACCATTACTCGGACACTCTGAGAAGGCCATCATGGTGCCTGTTAAACTCCCTCCATACTCTAACTGCATGAGAACAACACCAAAGGGCTTGGTTTGGGAAAAATGACACCCCCAAACTCAAGCAACTCCTTTTTGAAAGCTTCCTGTTTTAGACTTTAAAGGTATATAATTTTGGTGGCTGGAGATGTGGCTCAGTTGGTAGAGTGTTTGCCTAGCATGCACAAAGCCCTGGGTTGGACCCCAGCACCAAATAAACTAGGCGTGGTTGTGTACATCTGTAATCCCAGCATTCAGGACTAGAGGCAATAGGATTGGAAGTTTGAGGACATCCTCGGCTACACAGAAAGCTTGAGGCCAGCCTGGGCTACATTAGAGCCTATCTCAAAATAAAAGATAAAATACAGAATATAATTTTTGAGGGTTCTCCTCTAAAATTTACTATGACTGTTTAAATATAAAATGTGATTTTAATCAAATAATCGAGTGAAACTGGCACTTAAGGAAAAATCTCTGTAATTCACTCTGTAAGCTTCCCTCTTTCCCTGGCAAGTGACTCGCAGTCTCCAATGAAGACCCTCACCTTGATCTCCCTCAATGAGGAGCGGGGTAGCCTACAAGTGGGTAAGCAAGATCAGGAAAAAAAAAAAAAAAAAAAAAAAAGAACGGCTGGTCACAAAGTGATGTGCCCTGGAACATGGGGCTGGAGGGCCAAGAGGCTCACCCTGTGGGTCCTGATGGCTGGCAGGTGCAGCCTGACCCCGAACAATCATCTCCAGGCTGCTGTTAGAGAAAACATCATCCCTAACACAAGCAAGGACTCTGGCTAGGAGGAAATCACTGCCCTTGGCCTAATAGTTGTGTCTCTAGTACCTGTGAGTGAGTGTGCATGTGTGTGCCCCGAAATCAGAAGCCTGTTTCTACTGACTTTGGCAAGATAGCCACCGCGGAAGTCTGCGGGCTTTCGGTGTTCGTGGCTGCTGTGGTTCATGGTGGCTGTGGTTCATGGTGGCTGTGGTTACCACTTCCCATAACTCCCGACTTCTCCTGCCTTTTTGCAAAAACATTTGTGTGTGTGTGTGTGTGTGTGTGTTCTCCAAGATCCCCTGGAGCTGAAGTCACAGGCAGTTGTAGTAAGTCATCTGAAGTGGATGCTGGGAATCCAACTGTAGTCCTCTGGAGGAGCAGCAAGTGCTCCTAACCACTGAGCCATCTCTCTAGCCCCTACCTGCTCTTGTGTTTGTGTTTTGGTTTTGGTTATTTGGATTTTTCTCTCATGCAGTCCAGGTTAGCTTCCATTACCCTGAACTACCTACCAACTGTCCTGAGGCGCTGGGATTTCAGGCAAGAGTACACCTGTTTTGCTCGGAGCCAAGGATGAAACCTAGGGCTTCTGGTATGCTAGGCAGGCACTCTATCAAGTCCTCCGACCCCTTCTACTCCCTGTTCTGTACGGATTCACTGGCATCCACAGAGCTGCTTCCCATCTAAGAAAGCGGGCATCTGGAAATGATGGGCAGCGGGACGGATAACTCGCGGGCCATCCCATCCACTCCTTCACCATCAGCTGGAGAGCCAGGAGCCCAGTTTTCATGAAAGACACGGTTATCCGGAGCCCACAGTGCTCCTCCAGTAACTGGAGGCTTTCACACACTTTCACACGTCAAGCAAGCAGAGTATTAAGCCGCCATCCTCTTAGACACCAAAGACCCTGGCTGGTCAAGGCTCTGAGGACGAGTGAGACTAGGGAGACTGTAGGCGGACACCGGGACACGCGGCTCAGATTAAGATGATTCCTGGGTGCCAGGCACTGAGCAGAGGCCGTTCGGCAAGGGGTGGGGTGGGGCGAGGAGCGCCATAAGAATACGAGAAAGTAAACTTACCTGTGAAAAAGAAAAGGTAACGCAAGTGGTGCTGGGGTGAGCTTCAACTCAGCAAAGGACTACAGGGGTCTGGGAGTGGTGGGCTGGGCTGGTTAGTGCTGTGTACAGCGCCGCCTGCACCTTTCTACCACTTCCCAGGTAGCTGCTCCGGCTCGGGACCGCACGCACGCGTCCTGGGCGCCGTGCCAGGTGGCCCAAAGAACCGCGCTTGGTCGCAATACCCCGTCCCTGAGCTCAGGACCCCCAGCCACAGCCTAGGACAGCCGGCTGGAGCTCAAGACTCCCATGCCCGAGCCCAAGACCTGCGACCGAGCCCAGGATCCCGGGACTAAGTTCAGGTCTCCAGGCCCCAGTCTAGGACCTTCGGCCGAACCCAGAGTCCCCAAATCAAGTCTAGATCTCCAGGTCCGAGCCAAGGACACCGGCCCGAAGCCTAGGACCCACACCCCAGAGCCCAGAGCCCGCAGCCGAGGTCTGGACCCCGGCCCAAGCCCCTTACCTCCCGTGCGGAGACCGGCTGTGAGTCTGCTGCGGCTGCCACACCCTCGTCCCGGCCGACAGGACCCGCCCCGTCTTGGGGTGGAGACTGAGCACGAGTTCCTGGTTGTCCCTTTGCCCACGGGATGAAAAGTCCCTCCCAGGCGGAGCACAGCTAGAGCCCTGCCAGACTCGCCCCCTGCACCAGGAGGCGCCCGAGGCTGCTCCCGCCACGGATCCTGCACACGGCTTCCCTACCCCACTCAGGACCCTCACCCAACAAAGGACCCTGAGCCTGCACCGCCAAAACCCACTCGGGACCCCTACCCTGCACAGCCAGACCCCACCCACGTTCTCAATTCCAGGATCTCAGCCTCGAGTACTGGAGGGGTCACACACTTCACACCTGGGTCTCAGCGCTCCAGCTGGGTTCCTACGCCCAGACCTTTTCCAGTGGCCTGGAAAAGTAGAAAATGACATCCGAGGGCACAATTCGTGCCCTTCTTCCACACTAGAACTTATGTTCCAGAAAAATCCTAGCAGTTTCACACCTCTTTTAAGAAGACAATTGCAGGCGGGGCGGTGGCGCACGCCTTTAATTCCAGCACTTGGGAGGCAGAGCCAGGTGGACCTCTGTGAGTTCGAGGCCAGCCTGGTCTACAGAGTGAGATCCAGGACAGGCACCAAAACTACACAGAGAAACCCTGTCTCGAAAAAACAAACAACAAACAAACAAACAAACAAGACAGTTGCCGTCTCAAGAGTCCGGAGAAGGATGCAGGAAGGTGGGTACAAGGCACCTTTGGGGACTTGAGGTTAGGAGCAGCTCCTGGTTTCCCGCTGAACCCCCCTACTGCTACGTTGCTTGGTTGCCAGTCTGGTTCTTGCTCCTTGCTTGTGTACCCAGTCGGGGCACACGCTTGAAGAACAAAGCCTGTGGCTCTACAGGCAACCTCCAATTTCACTTGAAAAAGAATAGGTTGCTTTGGGCAACGTTTGCTATCCAGCCAACCAAAACCCAAGTGGTCATTACATTAAATCATATCAGCAACGTGTGGCTAGAGGAGATGGCTTATTGTGTGGTTAATAGCTGTGAGTTCAGGAGGAGACGACTGATCTAGGCTTGGGCCTGTCCTTTCATGTTTGAAGGCCTAAATGTTTCTAAGCTTCCGCAGGGGGAGGAGACAAAATTAACCAAGGTTATAGGAAGAAACAAAATAAAGATACTTCACTTCTGGAAGATTCGAGGCTGTTGCATCCTTTTAAAAATAATTAGGACCGGGCGGTGGTGGCGCATGCCTTTAATTCCAGCATTCGGGAGGCAGAGCCAGGTGGATCTCTGTGAGTTCGAGGCCAGCCTGGTCTACAGAGAGAGCTCCAGGACAGGCACCAAAGCTACACAGAGTAACTTTGTCTCAAAAAACAAAACAGAACAACAACAAAAACAACAACAGCAAAACAAAACAAAACAAAATTAGGTGCAGGGAAGGGGAAAGTAAACGTTCAACTCTTAGTACGCAGCAACTGCTGTTAGCATCCAGCTAAGCTGACCTTTACAGCAGTGCACCCAGGCCACAGCCCCCTGCTGCACCTTCTCAGAATGAGGGACTTGAGAGATGGCTCAGTGGTTAAGAGCACTGGTTGCTCTTGTAAAGGACCTGGGGTCAGTTCCCAGAACCCATATGGTGGTTTACAGCCTTCTATAAAATGCCCTCCTCTGACCTCTGCAGGCACCAGGACACATGATGCACATACACACTTGCAGACAAAACACCCATTCGCAGAAAGTAAAATAGAAAATCTTTTTTTTATATATAAATATAAAAAGAGCACTGACTGCTCTTCCAAAGGACCCCAGGTTCAATTCCCAGCACCCACTTGGTGTTTCACAGCCATCTGTAGCTCCAATTCTAAGTGATTCTGCAATCTCCTCTGGCCTCCAAGGGCACCAGGCATGAAAGTGGTGCACAGACATGCATATAGACAAAACACCCACACATGTTTTTTAAAAATACCAAAATAGATACATATATTTACTTCAGATTTCTTCTGAAGTTGAATGAAAGTAAGAGTGAATTTTTTTTTCAACACACATGTTTTACAATACATCTGGGCTTCATGGTACACACCTGTAACCCCAGCACTTGGGAAGTGGAGCAGAAGGATCAGGAGTTCAAGGCCATCCTCAGCTACTTTGCAAAGTCAAGGCCAGCCTGGGATACATGAGCCCCTGTCTCAAAGAAGAAGGAGAAAACAACAATAGTTCTATGGATGTACCCAGTGGTAAAACATGCTAAGCATGCACAAGGCCCTGGATTCAATCCCTCAGCACTACATAAACATGAACATCTCTCAAGGCCAAGGGAACCAGAGAGGGAAAACAACAGCATGACTCCTCTGGCAACTGAGAAGCAGAAAGCCAGGTGACAAGTGTGGCCAGCCTGAGAAAGCAGAGCCCAGTGCCAGGAGAAAGCCAAGAAGCAGCGTGAAATGTGATCTCATTTCTCAAGATCTGGAGGGCTCGGCCGTACCAGGTGCCTCTGAAAGCAGATCTTCAGGTAAGACTGAAGTCAGGCGGCCCCTGGAAAATCTTTTCAGGCAGCAGCTGGTGTTCTCTGTCCCCTCTGTTCAGCTGTTGCCTCTCCTCTTTCACCCAGGTAGAAGGCTGGAAGATTGGATGGGCCTTCTCCAAAAGGGGGTCGAGAAGGGTATTTTGGGGGTAGGGGTGTCTGGTTGTCAAAGGCAGCCTTCTATTTGGTGAGTTAAAACAATGGCCACTTTATTTCTGTCTTATTATAATTCATGACTTTGTGGGTCTGAATTTGGACAGTGCTGGGCTTGGCATGCCCAACACTTTCTATCATTGTGGCATCAATGAAGGCTGATTGGTATAGCAGGCTAGCTGGATTCACCAACCTGGAGAGTCAGTCATGTGCTGGGCAATGTGGCACTATGGCAAAGTATGGAAGACTGCCCTCCAGGGACACCGTCCTCCAGAGAACCTGCATATATCATCCCCACTTGAAGTCAGAGTTCCTGTGGAAGTTCAGGGTCTCCAGAAAGAACACTGTACGGGATCCAGCAACTCACTGTCTAGGGCTTCAAGGAGATCAAACACGCCTGTTGGGATCCATCCATCTAGAGTCACTAAGGCCCACCTGACTTCAGGGTTCCACTTGAGGCTCTATTGCTGAGTGTGTCTTCCTGGGTGTGAGCGTATGTGAGAGGGATCTAGGGTAGGAGATTTACACAAGCCTAGGGCTACTCTATTGACAGCGAGGGGTGGTAAATATGGAACTGCTCCTGTTCAGTGCCTAGAAGACTGGTGCAGGGATTATACCCACTGAGTTGGGAAACTGGAGACTCTGGGGTATCTAAGAGCAAAAACATAAAGAGACTGTCATCAGTTGCTCAGAGCAACAGGAAGCAATGCTAAGGTTAATAAAGGCACGACATCAAGCCCCACCCACTCACAAGTGCAGGCAGTCTGCCAATCTTGTTTGTGGGATGGCTGGACAAAATTCAGGACACTTAGTTAAACTGGAATTTCAGCTAGACATGGTGGTACTTGCCAATAATCCCAGCACTTGTGAGGCAGAGGCAGGAGGATCAGAAGTTCAAGGCCAGCCTGGGCTACATAACAAATTCAGGGTCAGCCTGAGCTACATGAAACTTTATTTCAAAAAAGAAAAAAAAAGAATTTCAGATGAATGACAAACATTTTTTTTTTACAAAGTATAACATAGCTGTATATCATAAAAATGTCTTAAATACTGCATGGGGCAACTTATGCTAAACATTGTTGGCTGTTCATCAAAAATCCCAACTTAAGTAGGTATCCTGTTTTGTTTTGCTAAATATGGCACCCTTAAGAGCAGATGAAGGCCACCAGAATTTAATGGAAGGGTCTAACATGAAAGAGACAACCCCAAAACATACAAACAGGAAAGGAAGGAGCTGGGAAGAAACAGACTTGGGAGAGAGGAAAACTCAGAGGGTCAATTATTAATCTCTGGGAAATAAAGTTGGAATAAAAGTAAAATAGACATCCTTTAAGAAGATAGTCAGGGGACTAAGCTGGATCTTTAATGTTTTAAAGTCCAAGATCTTTTAAATTAAAAATATGGAAACAACAGAAAAAACTGAGGCCAGTGAGGTGATGCAGCTGAAGGAATCTGCCGCCAAGCCTGATGGCCCGAGTTTGATTCTTGGGACTCAAGATAAAGAGATAAATGACTTCTGGAAGTTGTCCTCTGACCTCCATGTGCATGCATGCCATGGTGTGAACACACACACACACACACACACACACACACACATAAATAAATGCATAATTTAAATAAATAAATAATTAAAAATTTAAATGAAAAAACTCAGTAGGAGTGGGAGAAGGGAGAATTAAGAAATAAATGCAGCCATCCCCTAGCGTCCTCAGAGGATTTCCCTCAGAACCTAGGTCAACACTAACACCTCTGGATTTCTCAGTCCCTCATTTTATTTATTTATTTATTTTTGTGTTTTTGAGACAGGGTTTCACTTAGTAGTTCTGACTGTCCTGGAACTCACTATATAAGCCAAGAAGGCCTTGCACTCACAGAGATTGGCTTGCCTCTGTTCTCCTGAGTGCTGGAACTAAAGACATGTGCCACCACACTCAGCCTCCCTTATTTTATCACATTCATGTATTTATTTATGTATCTGTGTGTGTGTGTGTGTGTGTGTGAGAGAGAGAGAGAGAGAGAGAGAGAGAGAGAGAGAGAGAGAGAGCTTGTATGTGTGCACATGGGAGCCATGACATACATGTGGAGGTCAGAGGACAATTGCAGGAGTTGGTTTTCTCTTTCTACCACGTGGGACCTGGGGCTTGAAGTCAGGTTATCAGGCCTGTGGACAAGTCCTTTTACCCACTGAGCCATCTTGCCAGTCCTCCAAGTTCCTAATTCCAATGGCATAATATTTGCATGTAGCACAGTGCATCCTTGCCTATCTTTGTTGTTGTTGTTGTTTTGTTTTGTTTTGTTTTGCTGTTGTTTTGTTGGAATATAGTCTTACTATGTGGCCTAAACTATCTCACAATAGTAATCCCCCTGCCTCATCCTGTTTGTGCTGATACAGACTTGGACATCTATAGTCTGCTCTGTCATCTGATGTGAACCATTTCTAGATTACTTACACTGCACAGAACAGTGTAAATAGTTGCTATTCTGTATCGTTTGGGAAACAATAACAAGAAAAATATGTCTGTAAATGTTCAGCACAGACCCAACCATATAATGTCTGCAAGCCATGGATGCATGGGTCCACGCTTGAACTCACAGATGCAGAGGGCCACCTGCAGAGACAGGACATACAGAAATTAGGTATGGCCATGAGGCAGAAAAGATTAGGGCTAGCTTAGCATCCTGGGTCTCCACTTAGCTTGGGCTATGCACACACACCCTTAACAGTGCACCTAGCAACCTAGGACACACACACACACACACACACACACACACACACACACACACACACCAGACTGCAGGTTTTATACACATCAAACAGAATAAGTTACTCCTCCATAGCAACCTTTAACAACTCCCTTTTGTGGTCAGTTTTATTTAAACACATTTCAGGATGCATCTGGGTAAGGGATGCAGGGAACTGATCTAGTCTGAACTAATTTTGGGTGCACTCACAGTAGGCTGAACTGTGCTCTCTGAGTGAGCTTTTAGAGGAAAAATATCTACTCACCATTTTATGCCTATGAATAACTGGATGTGCATATAATTAAAATCAGATGCATCATGGGACACGCTACCATTTCAGTAAGATTTACTATGTTCCAGCCACTGGGCACAAGCACTGACCACATACAGTACCAGCCAGTCAGTCCTCATTGGCTTGAGTCAGATACCTTCGGAGGCGTCAATAGACATCATTATAGGCAGTTATAGTGAGTGGGTTGTGCTGGCTTGAATGAAAATGTCCCTCATAGGCTCCTGTATCTGAACACTATTTGTGCAGTTGGCGGTACTATTTTCGGGGGTGGCACAGCCATGCTGGGTCATGAGATGACCACACAGCTCCCTCTTCCCACCCTTCCTCCTCCCAAACTGTGAAAGAGCAATAACAAACGGCTGGGTGGCTGGAGCTGCAGCTCAGTGGTAGCCTGCTTGCCTGTGTGTGTGACACACTGGACTGGATTGGTTCTGGCACCTCGATCGGCAATAACAGTAATAATAATAAGTCAGGCATAGTGGTGTAGATCTGTAATCCCAGCATGTGGGAGGCAGAGGCAGGAGAGTCAGACCTTTTGGGTCATCCTCAGCTACATATCAGCTTTGAGGGTCGCCTGGGCTACATGAGACCCTATGTCAAAAACAAAATAATAATTGTAATAAATGACTTGTTTTTGCACCATGAAACCTAGGTTTTTTTTTTTTTTTTTTTTTTTTTTTGAGAAAGGACAATCAGAACAACTCCCCATGAAGGACACTGCAGGTCAGATTTGAATTTCCTCTTCCAGTAGTCACTGAAACGGTACAAGGCATGTAAGAGGGGATTTTTACCTTGAGTAACAATTCTCTTCTCCAACGCTGGAGATGGAATCCCAGGACAACGGCCAGGCTACAACCATTCTGGTTGCTAGCCAGGAAGTAAGGCTAGAGGCTAGGCAGCCTTTGGCCCCTAGGGACAGTGGCTTCACAAAGCCTAGAGAAGAACCTTGCAGAGACAACCTCCTCTGTGGATGGCATTTTCCATACAATGCTTAGGCTGTTGGCAGGTGATCAAACTGCAGTTAAAATATGAGAGGAAGATTCCTACAGAATCTACAAGGACAGGCAGGGGACCAGGAAAGAATGACATCATCCTGTTCGGGAACAAATGCAAAGCATGTGTAAAACTTTCACCTTTAAGGATGAGTAAGCATGAAAAAATACACAAGCACAATAGAAAATTCTAGAACATGGACAATATAACACCTGCCAGACGTGAGAGTGAACTCCAGCACTTGGAAGGTAAAGACAGGAGAACAGAAGGAAGAGTTCACGGTTATTCCTGGTTACATACCGAGTTCGAGACAAGCCTAGGTACACGCAACTCTGTCTTAAAAGAAACAAAGAAGCAAGCTGGAGAGCTGCCTGAACAGATGCTGATCTTCACGGTTATTCTTGGTTACATACCGAGTTCAAGACAAGCCTAGGTACATGCAACTCTGTCTTAAAAGAAACAAAGAAGCAAGCTGGAGAGCTGCCTGAGCAGGTGCTGATCTTGCAGAGGACCCAGGCACTCCTCAGGCAGCTCTCGGCAGCTTGCAACTCCACTTTTAGGGGATATGATGCCCTCTTCTGGCTTCTTTGGACACCTACACA
>CABHPH010158542.1:0-22631 GCA_902168325.1 Peromyscus nudipes
TCTGGTCTGTCTCCTGTTCTCCTTCTCCCCTGCTCTCCGTTTTTCTTCTGCTTCTCTTCCCTCCTCTCCACTTTTCTTCCCCCGTTCTCCTTTCTCATACCCTTCTGTTCCCCTTTCCTCTGTCTCCCCACCCTGCCTGTAGGTAGTTTCCAGAGTGAGGAGTGAGATGTGAGGGGCACACCAGAGTCTTAACCTCCCTGGGGAGAGAGACTGTTTATAGTAATTCCAACATCCAGATGAGTCATACCATCCCACATAACACCACCCATGCTCACATAGACTCATACTTGCATATTTGAATGTACATGTTATGTACTTGCCCATATACACATGTGCATATATATACATACTCATGCATATAGTAACACATATATGTGCCTGCAGATCCACATGCATAAAAATACTCAAGCATACAAATACATATGCCCATCCATTTACACATTCATGCTTATATACATGTGCATATGTAAATTCACACATACAAACACAAGTGTTAATATATATGCACAGACATACATTCATACTTCTCTCTTCTCTACTTTTCTTTTCCCATTCTCCACATATGCATACACTCTGATGCATAAATATACAAGTGTGTATTATATATACATTATATATACATATATGTATATGTATGTGTGTATTATGTACACTTCATGCATAGATACACATTTGAACATATACACACATACATGCATATAATTCTGTGTTATGTTTTCATACACAATTGCACAATACATATGAGTAAATACACAGATTCATAAATATACACATATACATTCATACACACTCATAAAACCATGTACACACACCCTAGACACATACATGTGCAAATACATACTCATATATACATTTACATACATGTATGAACTTGCATACTTGCATGTGCACAGACCTATCCATGTGTATATATGTACTGAAACACACATGTGCACATACATATCCATGCACCCCTATGCACAAAGGCATATGTGTATGCACACCTACCCATGCATATTTATATGTAGAGACACACATACCTATCCATTCATGTATATAGGTGTGCACACCTATCCATGCATATTTATGTTTATATGTACATGCATGCACATACCTACCCATGCACATCTAAGCACATACACACACACACACACACACACACACACACACACCTAGCCTTCCGCTTTCCACTTCCCCTTGGGTTTCATGTTCTTCACTGCATCAAAGTTGCTCTTCCTGTCCTGATGAAGTCTGCCCAGGTGCAGCACAGATTCTCTGCCTTTCCCTGCGCTGGGGTGTTAAAAGCCAAGAAACACACAACTGTGTGTGGAAGAACTCCCAGCATGCTCAGAGGCTGCTCCTGACCACTTTGACGGGTCAGTGACAAACACCAGAAGGCTCACTCTAAAGTCTCTGAGAACTGACAGGCCACGGTGAGTAGCTGTTACAAGGACCACTGGAATAAACCCTTGGCAGCTCCCAACACCTTGCACAGTAAGCTCTGCTCAGGGTAGAAGACACGGGGAGAAGCACCGTGTTGTTGACAGCAAACAAGAGGCTGCCGATGAAGACAGACTGGAAAACACTCTCTCCGCCAGCGCTGGCCAAGGTCAGCGGAGGACCGAAGCAGCTGGGGAAATATCAGCAGCGTTTTGACAGCCTAATAGCAGGGAAGGAATTGTCTTTGCAACAACTCTGAAGGTTAAATTTCTAAAGAATCGCGACACCATGAGGTTTCAATTGCTCGTAATAACATCCTTGACCGAGACCCGTTACACAACATAGTCTTCCTATATTTTATGATGAGAATTGTTAAACACACATGAAAGCCCAAGATCTTTACATTTGAAAGCATGTCCACACAGGATCTGGAATCTGCTGCTAGTGTCTCCTTGTTGTGTTGCACAGCCAACCCTCTATCCACCAATATTTTCAAGTTTTGGTCCATTCTACTCTTCACCCCAGAAATTCAGCATGAACTAGAGGTGGAGATCAGCGTTTGTCTGTTCTGAATTCAGAAGATATCTGTGTGTATATATGTGTACATGTATGTGTTTGTGGGAGAGGTGACACATGAGCGTGCGGATAGCCATGCCCATGTATGTGTGGACACTAGAGGAAAAGCTCTTGCGTCATCCCTCTACAGGTGCTATCCATTTTCTTCTCTTGAAACCTTGAGCTCCCTGACAGGTCTGGGCTGGCCAGCTGTCAGCCCCAGAATTCTTGCTGTCTCTCTCTCCCCAGTACAACCTTTTACCTGGGCTCTGGGGTCGGAACTCACACAGCATGCTTGCACAACCAGCACTTTACCTAAACTGAGATATTTCTGCAGCCCCCGGAAGTTATTTTTATATGAAAATTAATGAAGCACAGAGAAACTGAGGAGGGGATGGGATAGGCAGGGCATGAAGGATGTTCAGAGCTGGTCTGGATGATCCTTGGTGTTGGGTTCCTGTACATTTGTCCAAACACAGAGAATGCATGACACCAAGATGAACCCTAATGCCACTGTAAATACACCAGCTGCACAAACTACCATGACTCCATGTGTTAAAGGCTTGATCCCCAGGGTGATGCTGTGGGGAGATGCTTGTGGATGTTTAGGAGGTAGGGACCCATGAAAGGTATTTAGGTCATTGCAGGTATCCCCTTAAAGGAAATTATGAAATATCTTCCTCCTCCCCCTCCTCTTCTCCCTCCTCCCCACCTCCTCTTCTTCCTCCTCCCCACTCCTCTTCTTTCTCCTCCCCTCCTCCTCCTCATTCTTGCTCATGAGAGGAGCAGTTTGCTCTGCCACATACCCCCACCATGATGTACTGTTCTCACAGAAGTCTAAAGCAAGTTGAATCAGAATCTCCAAAATCAACCTTACCTGTTTACAAGTTAGTTGCTCCAAGTAATAGTAGTACAAAGTTTACTAATGCACAAACGTACTAGTCACTATGTAGCAGAATGTTGATTTAAAAAAGGAGGCTATGACTTGTGTGGGCAGAAGATATATGGGAACTCTATATGAGTCTTACTATGAACTTAAACCTTAGCTAAAAAAATAAAGTCTATTTAAGACAGCTTTACGTAGAACACACAAAGGAGATCTAACAGAGCACTGGCAGGTTGGCATCCCAGCACCCAAGTTCAGCTTGTAGCCATGTGTTTTTCCCACCCAACATCTATGCCATTCCTACATTGTGGAATTAACATTTTCCTTTGGACAAATGATCTACCTTCTCTCACAGTTCACACACTTTGAGAATTGATCCCTTGTTTTGATGCTGTCACTGGACATGGGAGCCGTGCTTGTGATCTGTTGTCCTGATTCTATCGCTGGACACAGGAGTCATTCTTTCCCTGCCCATTTTTGTTGGCAACAGAAATTCATCTGAAAATGATGATTTGGGATGTGATGAGCTCCCAACCAGGCTGAAACACAGAGAGCTTTCCCTGGGACTTGTGCTGAAATCCTCTTTCCGTTCAGTTATTAAGCCAGCAGGGCAGACCCAGGGGTGCTGGTGTCTATCCCATCATTACGCTGTAAGCACCTGCTAAGAGTATGGTTAATCCTGGGGAAGCAGAGTCTGCTGACAGAAAGAGACAAGGATCTACCAGGCTCCAATCAGGTGGATTTCTGTACTTTAAGTGATGAGAATCCATGCATCTCTCCTAAAATTGGACTAGCTGGAGCTGTTGGAGCCCTTCTCTGACAACTCCCTCAAGAGGGTCCTGAGGCACGTGCAGTTATGAGGGAATTGAGCAGGGCTCCAGAGCTGTCTGATAATGACACAGGGCACACTACAAGTAGACCTTGTGTCGAGGAGTCAAAAATAAAGCAGTATACCCTGGCCAGGTGGCAATCTGAATCTAGAAGGGCAGGTGACAGGCACCCTCCTTGTGTCCGCTTGGAGTGGTGAGAGATGCTGTAGAGGAGAGAGGCCTGGGCCAGGGAGAAATGGGACAGATAGGTCAGGGAAGGCTGCCAGATGGAATGAGCCTTAAGAGACGTCTTCAAAAGTAAGGAGAAAGCAGAGGGCGAGTTACACTGTGGTGAGAGATGAGAAGGCATGTGAGACACCCAGGTACTCTTAGAGAGCCTCGCACGCAGAATGATCCCAGTCATCACACACACACACACACACACACACACACACACACGCTTCCTTCTATCTATCCATCCCCTCATCTCCTTCCCTACAGAAGAGTGTCTAAAAATGCAAACCTAATAATACAATCCCACGCCCCCCTTCAAAAGAGGGATAAAAATCCAACCACCTGCATGGTCAACAAAGCCCTGCCCACTTGCTATTTGCATGCAGTATGCTCCTCATATCCCCCACAGCCTGGGCCTCTGCTTCCTCAGGTCCTGCTTACTCTCACACTAGGACCTTTGCTCTTTTCACTACCCCTCACCCCTAACCCCACATCCCTTTACCACGGTAACCCTTATTCATCCTTCACACAGCCACTCAAATGTTGCTTCCTCAGAGAAGCCTTCCCTGATGCCAGACCATATACCAGCTTCCAGCACACTTTCTCATTGAACTTGTTCTTCATAATACTACAAGGCTTGCCCAAGGTTACCTCTGTGTGTATGTATGTATGTATGTATGTATGTATGTATGTATGTATGTGTGTGTATGTATATGTGTGTGTATGTATAGGTGTGTGTGTTGATTCATGCTCATCTCTTGTGTTCAAGTTTAAGATCCAGCACACCAGAGACCTTCTAACTTTCTTACATAATTGAATGTTCAGAACCCGTGGCCGTGGCCAGCATGCACACTTCTCTGAGTTGCTGCAACCCCTACTCTCCCTGCTGTGTTCCCAACTCTAAGTAGAGTGTTAGTTTCAGCCTGTGTTTGTGCTGCTGTTTCTGATAGAGTTGCCCTTTAGAGCTACCTTCATCTACCAACGGATGCAACAATGGCATTTAGATGGAGAAGGCCAGAGCTCTCGGTAACGTGAGGGGCAGCACACTTCCTCATGAACAAAGAATGAGCAGCATTTCTACCTCACTACTGGTCACCATCCACCAGGCTGGCCAGCACTTGGGTGTTCTGCTCCTACTCTGACATTATGCCTAAATTTCTACTGCAGTTACTTATGGATTCATTCAGGATTATTTCTGGACACTTGCCTGATCCTGTGCTGAGAATTCAAAAGAAGACAAGACATGTGTGCTGGTCAGAACCTGGTACTAAAGAAAATGTGGCGTCCCCTGTGCAGAAATGATTAAGCATTTAAAAATGTCAATGACAAAGCTTTAAACTGACTGGGGCACCCTTGTGGCCACATGGCCAGCATGACCTGTCATGTGCCTATCCTTGCACCAGGCTGAGTGCCTCAGTGACTTCAGTGTAGACCAGGTGTCAGAATATCTTGGGCCAACTCCCAATTCAGGGGGTCTCCGCCAAATTACTGAACTCCTCTACACTTCAGTTTTCTTGTCTATGGAATGGAGCTCAACAATCCCCTCCTTCCACCATGATTATGGGGCTAACTTATCAAACAGATGCCTGTTAATAAACCCTCAACACATAGGAAGTCTGACCACAACGCTCACATCTGTGCACCGTCAGCAGGACCAGTTACACAGGTGCATTACCTGTGTGGTCACCCAGGGCCCCACACCACAAGGGTGCCCTGTCAGTTTAAAGCTTTGTCATTGACATTTTTAAATGCTTAATCATTTCTGCACAGGAGATGCCACATTTTCTTTAGCACCAGGCTCCGACCAACACACATGAAGAGCTGAGCAAAGTCTGCTGGAAGCAAGAATGGGTGGATGTCTCCAGCCTTTTGTATCAGCCCACACATGCCTTTGTCCTTCAGAATTGGCCAAAGGGATCAGCTATGAAGCAAAATTCTACCTTCAGGGATTAGGTTTTTCTTCAGAGGACAGGATCTCACTACAGAACCCAGGCTGACTATGAACTCATAATTCTTCTGCCTCAGCCTATCCGGTGCAGGGATTATAGGCGTGCTCCCCGACACCCAATTCAAGTAGACTGTGTAAATTCACCATACACTTTCCCTAAGACTGAGAGCATCCAAAGTCAGACTCAAAACCTTAAACACATTTTCATGCAAACATACATTTCCCAAGAAACAGACTTTAATGGAGCAGCTGCCAAGCATCCCAAGGGGGCCAGTGGGTGATAGAGGGTAACTCCTCCATCTCTTGGACTTACAGCACACCCTCCTTCCATCACACTTCCATTCTCTCTGCAGTGAGACAACAGCCTTCAGGGACAATAGTATTCCTTCTTTGCTTCATCCCATTTTACAAATGAAGAAGTGAATGTTAGGGTACAATTAGGTCCTTCAATATCCCCATGCAGTGCAGTTCCTCTGCCCACCCAAGCTCTATGAAGGCCTCTATGGGCCTTGGAATTTGAACCACTTTGGAAGTGTTATCCAATATGATCAGTGCATGCTAAATCTGAGGCTGTGTCCTCAGCTCCGCACCAACCCATCTGTGCTGCAACAACAAAGAAAGATAAACTCATGCTCAGCAGCCTCAGCCAGTGGGTAGTGCGGATTTCATTCTTCCCATGTGTTTGGACTCTGCAGTGTACTGGTACTGTGAAAAGCTGTGGATACAACCAGAACCCCACCGACAAAAGACCTTGACCTCCCAAAGCAGGAATGACAAGAAACAAGACAAATCAGATCCTATATGGTAGGATGATGGTGCTAAGCCTTCAGAGAGGAGGACAGAGGTAGTGCAAGATTTGGGGTGAAGAATAATAGAGATGTCAATCTTAAGTAGGATTGTCCATGAAAAGCAGCCCTAGGAAGAGTGAGGAGACAGTGTAAGACATGAGTGGAGAGACATGAAGGTGAGGAGGCAGGCTGTGAAGCTTCCAGAAGAACATTTTAGATCGTGGAAACTGCCTGTGAAAAGAAAACTCTGGGGCTTTAGCCATTATTCCCAGTGTAGGGAGATCTGTGAAGAGACTGGAGGATTTGCCAAGAGGCCTTTGCTTCCCTACCTCAGCCTCTCCACTCAATGCAGCGCCATCTACAGGCCAATCCAGTCCATAGATTGACAGCAATTAAGTATTGCGCTTTTACAGCAGTTGGGGGCTACTTTATTTAGCACCATGGAGGGGTTCGGTTTTGTTCCTTAGATTTTGATAGGAAGGGTAGTCACACTCAAGATGACTATAAGAGAGGATTTTTACGTAGCCAAGGATGCCTTTGTATTTGTGACCCACTTGTCCTCACTTCCCAAGTACTGGGACCACAGACTTGAACCACTGAGCCAATTCTTATGCGCCACTGTTGGTGCAAGCCAGGACTTCATGTTTACTAGCCAAGCACTCTGACAACTAAGCTACATGCCCGCCCCCAAGAGAGAATTTTGAGTGTACTCCCCCAAAAGAAATGTCACATGATTAAGGTGAGAAGTATACTAGTTACACTGATTTGGTCATTGCACATCAAATACCAGAATCAAAACGTCACATAATACCCCCAGAAATATGGATGATGGTGTGTGTCAATGGAAAATAAAAATAAAGCAAAAAGTTAGACAGCAAGATAGGTCACAATAAAATTTTAATATCTAATGGAGCTTGAAATATCAGACTGGGTTTAATTGTACCCACCAGACTCTGTAACAACCTTGTCCTTTTAGGGGGTCTGAGTGTCGGCCTGTCCACCATAGACAGGTCTGAGGCCAGCAGATCCCTCTACAACTTTAGATTTCCAGCCTTCCTCTCCTCCACTCACTGCCGGAGGAGCTCCCAACAGAGATGGGGACAGGACACTGGGCCCTTGCTGGAGACTCAGAAAAGGCTCAGCCAGCTCCTTCTCTCGGAACAGATGTTAGGGAAGGAGTGGGGAGGGGGTGTCTCCAACATCTTCGAGCCAGTCACACGCCCCTTACTTGCATCTGCTTCAGCTTGCTCCTGGAAAGGCTTGCCTCTGTGCTCCTGCTGTGCCTTTAACTCACAGGCTTGACTTGAGCCTGGGGCAGATGTCTCTCCCTAGCGGATTCTTGGGTACCCTTGACAAGCAAAGCTCTTGGAGTGCTCTGCCTGCCTCCCCTGCAAAGGGGGCGCCCCTCCACTGCCAGGATCCCACCTGCTCTGCCCATACTCTCCTTCACACAACCTTCAGACACTTCAGACCACCCAGCCCCCTATATGCATTTGTGTACTTGTTCGAGGCTCCGCCTGAGCCTGCTGCGCCCTCCTGCATATTGATGAGAGTGTCTGCATGTTTTCACCAGTCTAGCTAGGTGTGGAAGATGAGAGCACCCGCGTGCGTGAGTGTGTGAGTGAGTGCACCCACATGGCTGGGCTTTGTGTGCCTTTGTGTGCGTGTAGGTGAGTGTGTGTCTCCGTGGCTGCAACATTTTTATCCCAAGCTGAAGGCTGTGTGGAGGGCTTCTCTTAGCCATCCTGCATCCCTTCCAAGTTCAGGGACAGCACCATCGACCTGGTGGCACACGCAAAGATATTCACAGCCTTCCTTCAGACCCACAAGCTCAGCTCCCTGATCCAGGCAAGAAAAAAAAAAAATCTTTCAACATTCTCTGGGCTCCAACAGTCGCGACCCCATCCCCCACACCCGGGATGTAGATGCTTCTACACGAAGATGGACTCGAGGCATTGGCGGGGAGCTGGGGTAGGTAGCTGGGAGGAAAGTCAAAAGGAAAACTGAGGACATGCTGGAGGGGTAAAGGAGCCGCTAAGGGAGAAGCAGGTCGTTTCCACGCCACGCCCCTCCCACAGGGGTTGGAAACCCAGGATAGCCTATTCTCCATCCCGGTCTTCCTCTGGGGTTCCCAAGTTAACCCGGTCTTTTCCTCCAGAAACTAGAGCCAGAAAACGCTGCTGGGACCAGGCTCCTCTGGAACGTCCCACCCAATGCCCCCCACTCTCAGCGCGTGCGCGCGCTCGTGGACACACACACACACACACACACACACACACACACACACACACACACACCATGCAGGCAGCTGCTGATTGGCTGTGGAGAACGGCGTCCCGGCCGGGGTTCTGAGGCGGGAGCTGAGCTGTCCTAGGAGGGAGGTGCACACTCTGGCTCTGAGAGCCCCTCCCGCGTCCCCTGCGCCCTGCTAGAGAGAGCGGAGCTGAGGATCCTGGAAGGCAGGTGCGGAGCCAGCGGAGGATACCGGCCAGGGTGCGAGCGGGTCCCGCCGTGCGGCGATCCCGGATCCCGCCCCAGCTGCTGCCTGGTCCCCATCCGCTTGGCAGCTGCGCCGAGCCCAGCCCGGCGAGGGGCGCGCTCATGGAGCACATGCACGCCCACCTCGCCGCCAACAGCTCGGCTTGCGGCTTGGGCTTCGTGCCGGTGGTCTACTACAGCTTTTTGCTGTGCCTCGGATTACCAGGTGAGAGGACCTGAGGGAGAGGGAGGGAAGCCGGAAGCCCCAAGTTGCAACCTCCAGGGTCCCAGACACCGTCTTGGGAAGTGCCCTGGAGCCCGCTTTGAAAAATAACAAAGTTTAAACCTTGGTGGCAACTGTGGAGGTTTCCAAATCAGGATGAAGGGACGTCGCGTGGCTTGGCGGGGACAGTGCTTGTGTGGCGCTGGGGCATTTTGACTTGTGGTGTGCATCCTATCCAAAGCGTTCCCGTGTTCTCTCTCTCTCTCTCTCTCTCTCTCTCTCTCTCTCTCTCTCTCTCTCTCTCTCTCTCATATCGCGTCCCTGAGGGGTCCCAGAAGGTCTGTGTGAGGCTTTGCCCCACACTGTCACCTCAGCCGAGAACACTTCTGCCACCCTATCCCTCTGTACCTCCCACCTAATGCTACATAAAGCCAAGACCTTGATACTGGCCACTCGAGTTCTAGGGGCAATGGGATGAGCCCTTGCTATCCGCTGTCTGCCCTGAGGGAGCAAGGTATCTTCTTAAGGCCAGGAAGTGTCAAAGGGTGCCCCTGGTCTGGGCCGGATGGGGCAGCTGTGCAGAGAAGCACTGGCTACCAGGACTACTGTCTCAGGGGATGGCAGTCTCCTTGAATTTACGTCTGTCTCCTCTGGCTTTACCTCCAGGTCAACCCCAGTCCTCCCTCCCAGGGCAGTTCCCAGAGAGGCAGATGAGTAGCTGGCTGGTCCCACATCTTAATGTCCTCTGGAAAGTGAGGCTGAGACTTGTAGTGAATTCCTGAAGAGAGATGAGCTGCTGAGGGAGGAGGGATGTCTGCCGGGGCTATGTGGGAGAGCAACTGGGACCAGGAAGAACAGACGCCCCTCCCCGGGGGGGGGGTTGCTTCAGTTTTGGGTCTTTAGATAATCCTGTCATGTACACAATGTCATGTTCATTCCTCGAGTCACCTGCAGGCAGAAGAGAGAGCTAGAAACAGAAAGACTCGGAAAGAGAAAAACCCCTGTCCAAGACAGAATCTCAACCTCCACCACTTGGCATCTCTGCTCTGAGAAGTTGGGCGTTAGTCTTCCAAGATCCGAGAACCCTCCCTTCCTTAAACATTGAGGGACCCCAGAGCCCCTGGAAAGACGGTGTCCAACAACCCCCACTCCCGAGTTAACCAGCACAGGCAAACACAAGTTTCCTTAACATGGACTCCTGCGTCCCCCTGTGAAGGGAAGCTCTCTCCCTAACTTATCTCTCCCTAGGAGGGGGATCCAGCTCTGATGTACCCTACCAGGTAGGGCACTCCTGTAATTATCTGGAGCTGAAATTGATTTCCACCCAGGTTGCATTTCCCTCCCCTGCCCTCCAAAGCCTGTTCCCAGAGCTCTCTATTGGGAAATGAGTTCTTGAGAGGTTGGTTATGTGTGATGCCTGCTGAAGTGAAGAAGGGCCAGAGCCCCTCTCTTTGACAGCACCCCACCCCCATCATAGTGTAACTAGCCCCCTTCCCGACCTCTCCATCTCTCCCATTGCCCGTGCTGGCCACTCTCGGGCATTTTCTCTACAAATTCTAAGGGGCAGTGCTGCAAAGACAAGGAGGGTGACCTCCAAGAGTCCAAAACAGGACATGAGGTTAGGAGAACCGGGAATCTCAGACTGTCGACGACCTCAAATCCAAGTGTCTTTAGCCTCTAGAGTCTAACTCTCCTGAGCAGCTATGGTCTTTCCACCCATAGCTTTGGCACCCACCTTATGCTAGGCACTGTGCTTGGCATGGGTTTAGCCCAACATGGGTTTAGCCCAGGGCTTAGGGATTTAAGAGAGAGAAGGGTTGAGATTTGAACTTAGATGGTGTGTGTGTTCATAGACTTAGCTAACAGTTTTGACCATCTACTGTGTGCAAATACTAAGGATGTGCCAAAGGGCTCCCAGGGGTCTTCAGGGGGCAGTCCCTGGATTCGGGGAAGTCACGATGAAAGCTTCTGGCTTTAGAGGCAGCTGCTGGATGCAGAAGGATCAAGCTCCTAGAGAAGAGTGAAGGGAAGATCAGTCTTGCCCAAAATCGTTGGCCCAAAGCACTTTTATTAGCAACCTGGAATGCTGGTTCTAAGAGTCCTTGTCATTCTTTTAAAGCAGTGGTTCTCAGCCTGTGGGTTCTCAACCTTTGAGGGTCAAATGACCTTTTCACAGGGGTCACCTAAGACTATCAGAAAACACAGATAAGTAATTATGATTAATAACAATAGCAAAATTGCAGTTATGAAGTAGCAACAAAAATAATTTTATGGATGGGGATCACCACAACATGAGGAACTGTATTAAAGGGTCTCAGCATTAGGAAGGTTGAGGACCACTGTTTTGAAGCCATATAGAGAAGCAAACATATTCCAGCAAAAAAGAGTGCAGACTGAGGATTACTCCAGCCTCCACCAGAGTCAGGGGGTGTGGTTGCTCTGTGCCTTAGTTTCTCTCTGTAAAATGGACATTACAAAATTGTCTTTCCCTGGGGTGGTAGGACAAGTGACAGCTTTGGTGAAGATGAGGAGGTGGTTAAGCATGCAGTTCAGTGGCTGTCACCTGCCTTGATTGACATTGTGTGGCTGCAGTTATAACTGTCATCCCATGGGGTTGTCAGGAGAAGGGGACTGCTCAGCATGATCAGGGAACCAGCAGAGGGTCCAGGAGGTGCCTAGAGGACAGCACTTAGCCTGGCACTTTACCTTGAAAGTTCACCATGGTGGTCTCCTCAACTTAGAGTCACCATCAATTAGCAAGCCCTTGTGGCCACTGTTGATGGAGAGACACAGCTATGTGGGGTGTGACATTGCAACAGGCCTTGCTAATATTGTTGAAAACTGAGATTTTAATTGAATCACTATTCCCAGCAGGGAGCTCACTCCAAGTTTTCCAAATCCCCCCCTCCCAGTGCTGTCAGAGATGTGAGTGGAAATGGCGAGATAGATGGGGAATGCCTGGGTGTTTGCCAAGAGGGATCCAGTAATTACAGGAAAGTGGCAGGTGTCTCTGGCCACACATACCCCTAAGTTGGCAGAAAGAGTTTTGAAAAAGCCATGTGGTCCAGCCCCCTACTTTAAGTAATTGCCTGTGTGGGCCAGTGCAACAGGCCTGGCATGAGTCCAAGGAATTCCAATACGAAGTATGGGCAGAGCTAGCCACTTAGGAATTCTTAGCCTGTCAGTTCCACAGTTTGCCCCATCGGTAAAATGGGTAGGAGTCGTGCATAATTACCTCCCCAGGTAGCATCTATTAATTAAGATACTCTATATAAAAATAGCCCGAGTCATACCTATGGTCCCAGCTATTCAGAAGACCAAGGCAGGAGGATTTCTTGAGATGAGAAGCTGAAGGCCAGCTAAGGCAGTAGAGTAAAACCTCACCCCACAAAACATTCAGAATAATTCCTGGTCCAAGAAAAGCACATTTTACTCAGTGCCTTCTCCACAGCAGATCTTTTCACCCACACACTGCTGCTTCATCTCTGTTACCTCCCTATGACCTACACGTGCATCTGAACCCATTTCATGGCTGAGTAAACTCAGATGCGGAGCAGTGCCACATATGCCCTACAACCATAGAGTCAAACCAGAGGTAAATGCACCTGCTCTGTCTGTGGCATCACATTTCCTTCCTTCCCCCAGGAAGCTGTTGTCACTAATCTTGGTCCCCCAACACTGAAGACCTTAGCAGAGAATATTGGCACCCCTGCCCTTCATAAAACTCCACCTGTTTCTCTCGCTCCTTTTTTTTAAGTGAGGGAGATGTTTCTTATTTCTCAAGACACAGGAGCTAAGTCAGAAGAGCTAATGCTGGTTGGCTTGGTGGAGACAAAGCAGTATAAAGAATGGCAGAAGGAGAAGGAAATTGTGAACTTGAATGCCTGGGGGAGACAGCCATGGGGTGATAGGTGAGCTGCCCTAATAAGGAAGGAACACCTCAAAAATAAATAAGGATTTGAAAGATTTTGTCTTTAAAATTTGCTTTCTGAAAGGTACCCCAGACATGAAGGAAAGCAGAGTGAGGAAGGAGATGATAGCTTGAAATCACATCCTACCCTACAGGAACACTTCCACAGCTGCCTAGCAAGGATGATGAGATATGCCTCTGAAGGCTGGAATGGGTGAAGGGAGCTTGGCACATTGTAGTTACCATGGTTATTAACCAAACCCCGGTGACTGGGATGACCCCTGTAGGTGTGTTTTCTTTAACCCACAAACAGTTTTGATTAGAGAAGGTGTAATAAACAGGCTAGGAGTGGAAATGTGGGGCCTGGACCTCTGGGATTCTATGCCCTGGCTTGGATGCTTATAGCCTGTGTAAGTATGGGCAAGTGACATTAACTACGACATGCTTCAGTTTTCCTACCTTTAAAAATGGAGCAGTGGAAATAACAGTCCATACACTGTAGGGTTGATGTGAAGACTGCATTAAGCACCAAACACAATGCTTTGAACACAGGAGCACTCTGTAAGTTACATTATCATCATTTGAAATGTGGGGAGATTTCCCATTATGTTTGATGACACTGGTTTTACCCTATCATCAAAGTAAGACAGATATTATCAGAAAATAAAACTATAAACCAATAAGCCTCTTGAGCATAGACACAAAATCCATAAATGGCCAAGTTACTCAATAAGCATCTAGAAGGGGTAACTCATCTAGAACTTGGGTTCGTCTCAGAATGCCAAATTCATTAAGCGTTTGACAAGAACGTTAACAAGTGAAAAATAAAATCCAAGTGATCCATCTTAGTAGATAAGGAAAAACATTCGACAATAGTTAACAACCTCTTGCAGTAAAAACTCATCAAACAAATGATAAAGAGAATTTATTTAACATGGAAAATAGAATCTACAAATAACCTGGGACTTTCATCACACTCAGGGGCCGGAGGTAGAGTGCTCCTCCAACCCCCATGATCTGGAGCCAGGCAGGAAGAGCTGCCTTACTTGCTCTTATTCAACATAGTACTGGAAGTTCTGGCCAGTGGAATAAGGCAAGAAAGAGAAACAAAGGTATCAAGAAATGAATAAATTCAATCATTTCTATTCATGGATGCTAGCATAGCCTTCATAGAAAACTTAAAAATGTCATAAAGAAGCTCCTAAGAACTAAAAGTGGCTGCAGTGTGTTTGCAGAATATGTGATTAATATGCAAATACCTGCTGTTATTTCTATCTACCACCAATGAATAACTTGAAATTAAAAACTGGAAACGTAACTTCAATGGAATTCTGAGTTCTCTCATAAAACCAGAAGAATGTAAATGCCCATTCCCTGGAGGTAGCACCTTCCAGGAGCTGAAGGAAAGCGAGTCCTCTTTAAACAGGTAGTGGCATCCATACAGCTTAAAACCCTCAAATTAAGAAATGGCACAGGCTGACAAGCCTCCCACCCACAACTTTCTCCTGTCCGCCGGTCTTGAACTCCTCATCCCACAGGTGACCACTGCTACTGTGCCTTCATTTCTTATCAGCCCTCTTTTAAGGTATGTTAGTGCATTAAACAAATACAAATTGAGAAGTCCAACTCTCCATTTCTAATTCTGCCTGAAATGAGCACATTATATGATTGATTTGCCTCTTCTTTTTCATTTCACTGTGCCAATCATTTGCAGAGAATGGATGGAACTTGTCATTCCTTTATACAGCTGCATAGCATTCCTTTGTATCCTTGGGTCCAAACTCATGTGAGCTGCTTCCTGCCAAAGTACGCAGGCACTCTGAATCTAAACAGCCCTGCATGCTGTGTTTAACTTACCCTGTGTCCTGTCTGTACCGTAATCAGGTCCATTGGACCATAGCACCCTTCATCTATGAGCCAGACAAGAAACATTAGATGTGGAATTCTGGATTCCAGGTTCCTCTGGCAGTAACTCACTGTATGACCCTAGAGAGGTCATTTTTTATGGAGTCATCAAAGCCACAAGAAAGGCTGTTTCTGCCTAAGCTATAGTTGGAGACATGACCCTTAGGTGGGATGTAGCAATGCAAGTTTGTGGAATCACAAACTCCTGATACAACTCTGCTGGAAGCTGCCTATCCCAACCTTGAGGTAGAATTCAGGACAATTGCTTTCTAGACCGTACCCTCCCACAGTTCCCGAAATCATCACTTCAGTTCTGCTTTCAAGGTGGAGTGTAAAACACATTGCATGAAAACCGGATGTGGATTTGCATCCTGTTTGCTATTGTGACCTCAAGCCTAATACTTCACCTCTCTGAGCCTCGGCTCTTTCATCCACAACAGTGGGTTATCAAGGTCATCAGTTAAGCAAGCATCTGACATCATACACTCTGAATTCAAATCCTGGCTCCTCTACTTAATAATCTGTTACTTTGGGCAAATTTCTCACCCTCTCTGCTCCTCAGCTTCCTCAGCCTCGAGAAGGATATTAACAGTGCCTCTTCCAAAGGGCTATTTTGAAAATAAATTAAATAGTGAAAATGCTTAGTTCCATTCTTGGCATGCTTGCTGTCACATGGAGTAAGAGTTTGATAATGTTATTAACCTTCCAAGTCTTGCATTGTGGCTGTGACAATTAGAAACAAAACACACAAGGGCTTCTCACAGTCCCTCACACATGGTAGGATCTCCAGAAATAACATTGTTTCATTGTCTAACATGCCCATGTGTTCAAGCCATGTCTATGTCCTGTAGACACACTTCATACATGGATCTTTACCATAAATACAAGGCTCTACTCACAATGGTGATAAAACTGTGTCCTAGCAAGTCAGAGAAGAACAAACCCATGACTTAGCAATGAATCCCTTCATAAGTCTAGGGAATGGGCCTTCCTAAAAGGCTTGCCTGGGTCTCTGTGTGACTTTCAGAAAAAGTTCCAGTGCGGGATGCACAGTAGCCTTCAGTTGAAGCCAGCCAACATGAGCAAGTACCATGTTCGGCTGCTGGAAAAAGTATCCAGGGTCATGAAAAGAAAGGGTTCCACCAGCAAACTTTCATGTGCAGCTAAAAGACAGGCAAAGCCTGGGAGAGCATGCCAACCAATCAGAGACCATAACGCTGGGTGAGGCGTGAGATGCAGGTGTCATGAATTCAAATACCTGGAAGGAGGCAGTCAGATAATGTCTGTGAACAAAGCGGTCCAGCTTTAAGCAATGTTTCACTTCTTCAAGGAATCATGCTTCCCTGGTGTTTTACTGAAAACACATGACTATTAATCTCTCTCATTTTCCCTCAGTGACAGATAAATGTACCAAATCCGCAAAACTTTGTTTGCTCTTAATAATCACTGGCTCTCACATAACACCTACTGTGTGCTGGGCATTCCTCAAAGCACTTCTCATGTGTGAACTCATTTCATTCCTATGAGGAGTCTTGGGCATGTATATATCATCACCCATTTTCAGGTGAGAACTTTGGGTCACCTACCGAAGTCCACACAGCTAGGAAGTGGCAGAGCAGCCCCGAGTGCCATTACCCAGCTTTATCACAAGGAGATGGTGGCACACACCCCAAGAGGACAAAGGACAGGTGAGACTCAAGTGGAGGTGACCACAGGGAAGGTGTCAGGAAGCCTGCTGCCACTTGACTTTCTGACCAACAACTCAGCATTGCCAAATAGTTCCAAAACCTAGAGATCCAGATAAGTGTGAAATAGCCAAGGTTTCAACATTGACAACTAATTCAAAAAGAGTTTTTAAAACATTCTGTGAGCCAACCCTTCCTGAGTCAAACCATGCAGATCTCTTGGCAGACTTTCTATAGCCTACCAGTCTGCTGACTTAAAACCTCGGGATGGGGAAGCCACAAGAAACATCAAGAGTACCAGTGTGGATCACAGTAGAAAACAAAATATTGACTCTAGATGGGGATGGGGAAGGAGGGAATAATTCAGGAGACGCAAGGAAATATGTGGCCAAAGGAAGGCATGCCAACTCCCTGATCCAGGGAATTAACAAAAGCTAACAGAAACTTCTCCAGGAAATACTACAAACTGCATGTTGACAAGGTCTTGGAACATAGATAAAATATTTTGGAGAAACAGAATAGTACTTTGAATCTGCCAGCATGGGGAATTGTGATGTGGGCACAATAGACCCCAACCTGGATTCAAATTGCAGCCTCATGGCTTCATGTTAACAGGACTCTGGCAAGTGGCCTCTATGCTCAGCCCATAGAATGGGTACCATGCCTTTCTCTCAAGGCTTATGGCATGGATGAGGCGAGATCATTCAGGGCTAGCACAAGGCATGGTATCTGTCAGTCCATGGCTTCTGGATGGTTCGGATTTGTATTTTGTTTTGTCTTCTTTGCTGAGCCCAAATGCCCCCAATTTACAAAATGAGGGATCAAGACCTCCCCTGAAGTTGCCAGGAATGGCAGAGTCTTTAGCAGAACGCAGCTCTCCTGATCTTGGCTCCTTTTCTCAGTTGACTGCTATTGATCTCCAGGTCCAGGACAGGGATCAGGGTAGAGGTGGATCGACTGAGCTAGTGCTCAGTGACCACCCAGCACTGGGGTTTTGTCTGCTAGCATCTAGGATGGTTTTTAAAGGTACCTGTGTGCAGCATCAGTTCCTTCTCTTAAATGTCCTGATTCCATCAAAGGAGTAGCTCAGCTTGGCATAGTATGTCTGTAACATCTTCTCAGTATGTGCCGAATCTCCTGGGCCTAACACCGTGCCTGACAGTAGCATCTGACTTGAACTTAATGCCCCTCTTGTTCTGCTATTACATATTTTCCCTAGTGCTAGGAATAAAACCCAGGGTCTTAAACACACTCGGCAAGTGCTGTACCACTGAGCTGTACCTGGGCCCTGTATCTGTTTTTAAGGCTACCTTTTCGTTACAGCAAGGAGGCTGGCTTGTGAGTCGTGGTTCTATGCTGTCTGATACAGTGACACCAGCCATGTAAGGCTACTGAGTACTTGACATTGGACGAGTGCAAGTGAGATGCTGAATTTTTCATTTCATTTCAATTAATTTGCAATTAAAATCTGATCATTTGGTTATTAGAAAATAACTGTCTGGTTGGGACAACTCGGGTATGAATTTATTCATTCAGCTCTGTTTTATGACCTCTAAATAGAGGTCACAAAAAAATCAGCACACACAAAGAGACATATTGCAACTGTGAACTACACACTGGATTTTGAAGACAGCACAGGGGAAAAAAGTTACATATCCCAATAACTCACGTGAATTACATGCATTGGATGTGTGTAGTTAAAATATAGTGTTAAACTTTTGTTTCTCTTTATTTTTTATTATAGCTACTAAAATTTAACTGAATATATGATTCATATTACATTTACATTGGGAGCATTGTTATATAAAAGTGTTAATCTAGGTGCTAGGCATAGTGGCTTACTCCTGTCATCTCAGCACTTAGGAAGCCAAGGTGGGCAGATTATCATGAGTTTGAGGCCAACCTGATCTACAGAGAAAGATCCAAGCCAGGCTGGACTAGAAAATGAATCAGTCTCTCTGGCTTCTCTCTCTCTCTCTCTCTCTCTCTCTCTCTCCCTATCTATCTATCTCTCTCTCTCCTTTTCTTAAAAAAATCATAAGTTTAAGGAAATAGGACAAGTCATTTTCGAACAAAATGCAAAGTAAGCAATATAATAGGTGAAACAGACTTTAAATATAAAAAAAATCAAAAAGTCGGTGGGTATTCCAGCAGGTTGGGTTACTAAAACAAAACACCATAGTCTTGTGGTTTGTGACACCAGAAGCTTCTTTCTCACTGTTCTGAAGGCTAAAACCCCAAGGTCATTGTAGTAGCATGCTCTGACTCTGGTGAGGGCTCTGCAGGCTGCAGACTGCCAGCTTCCTGGGGGATACTTCCATAGTAGAAATGGCAAAGAGCTCACTGTGGTCCTTTTTAAGATACTGAGCCACCTTCCAGACATGCTCACCTCTCAAGGGTCCTGCTTCCTAACACATCCCACTGAGATGAAGAGGTCAACTTATGTAGGAGGACATAGACATTCAGTCCCCCACAAAAGGACCATGACTAAACTCTGGGGACACTCACCAAATGCAATACTCTGAATGGAAAACCTGACACTAAAAGACCAGGCCAGCTCCCCAGCCTGACCCAGTTGGGCTCCAAAACTCCAAATCCTGTGTGCTTTGGTCATTATAGCCCACCCTCAACACCCATACCACCCCTAAAACCTGTGCCACCCTGGAAAAATACAAAGGAAGCAGAGTACAAGGTGGATCCTACATGGGATTAAAGAAAGGGGACATCTCTGTGGGTGCAGAGTGGGCTGACTTCTCTTGCATGAAAGTTACAATAAGCTGAAATACATTACAAAGAAGTTAAGGACTTTTCTCCCCCAAATGTGTGCCTTCATTCCCCCCCCCAGAAAAGTGGGGGGTGACACCTCAGAAAGTATTGTCATACTTGATTTGCTTCACTAGGTCATTTTTCTATCTGTCCATTGTCTACCCATTGGGCACTGCGTTAGCTTCATGGCAAGCCCTAAAAGGCCTATTCCTTTCTTGGTGACATTTACATACCACCAAGTCCACCAAGCTAGTGTGCATGAGCACACACACACACACACACACACACACACACACACACACACTCACACCACAGGATATCAAAAATCCACTCAAAAGCAAAAACTCAGCTGTGCAAATGCCATCATACTGTGAGAGTTTATCACTGGAGAACTTGACCCAGACCAAGGGGTTACAAAAGCTCCCCTCCAAAAGGGACACTTCAAGTCAGAATGACAGGGAAGGGAAAAGGAGGAGGAAGCTGGGAAAGGAAGGAAAAGGAGAGGAAGATGAGGGGGAAGGGAGGGGAAGGAAAGACAGGAGGAGGGAGGGGAGGGGAGGGGAAGGGAGGGGAGGGGAGGAGAAGGAGAGGGGACAAAGCAAACAAGCCAGGCCAGGGAGGGACTGGTACACAGAAATCAGGACAGGAAGAAGGCCGGAGTACCTGGGATGACAGGGAAGTGCATGCAAGAAAAGTGACCCAGGAAGCCAGCCGCTTATGAAAGCCAGGTGAATTGCTCTGAGCTGGGACAAGCCATTTTCCGGTGTGTAAGCCAGTGCGTCCACCAGCGACTCCTCTCCCCTTGTCTGCCAGAATGCCTGGCAGTCAGTGGAGCTGGGGGAATTGCTTTTCTGCTGCAGACATTTCTTATCATTTCAGCTAAGTGCAGAGCAAGCTGTCGGCCCTGTCAGTTCAACCAAAGGACTGTAGCCAGATGCACAAACACACAGATGCGACACACACAGAGACACATGTAGACACACACCAGGCACGTGCATGCACACATGGATACCCTAGGCAGAGACACACAGGCACTCTCAGAGACAGGTGCACATACATGTGCACACACACCACTGCCAAAGACATAGAATGGACTGTGACTCCATCCTGACTGCAGCTCCCTACCTTTAGCACCCAAGGCCTCACCTCCACAGTTCAGTTCCTCAGAGTGCTTACCAGACACTCCCTGCTTCTGTGAAGAAATACAGTAACTTCCCTAAAATGCATAGATTGGTGCAGCATTTGGAAGTTCCAGGGGGAACAAGGCTGTAAACAGAACAAGGCTGAGCAATCTCTAAAGGAACCCAAGGTCCATAGCCCTGTCCCTCACAGAATACGTTCTCAAATCGTCTTTCCTCCATGTTCAGGACCTTTCATAGACTGGGCATGCTCTGTATATTAGGAATAGCCAAGAATACCTGGGAGATCCCTGTACTTCTCCAAACCACTTGAGAGACAAATGGTCAGCCAATAAGTAAATATATAAACAAAACCCCTTGAGGTACTGATGTGCACTTTGGCAATAATGTCACAGGGAAAGGTGGCAGGGAGCTACATAATAGAGTGCCGGAAAAGGGCTCCCCAGACAGGTGATGTTTTAGTGAGGTCTGAGAAGGTGCCAGCTGCGAGGACACCAGGAGAGGGCATGACAGGCAGAAGGACAGGCAGGGTGGAAACCCAGAGATGTTAATGAGGCGGCACCAAAACCCAGTGTGGCTGGATCACACTGGGCAAGGAGAAGTGGTCAGAAATGAGAGGACAGGCTGTGTTCTGAAGGCGCTCTGCACAACTGCATGCTACCGTGTGTGTTGCTAGACGACAGCGTCTTTAGAGCAGGTGACTTGGTCTAGCTTGCTATTCAAGCTTTCTGTAGATATTAAGTGTTGGACAGTGACGGGAGAAAGACGGAAAAGAGGGTGAGGATCCTCGCAGTAAAAGGGACCTCAAGAGCACAGGAAGAGAGAGGGTACTGTGCACAGCGTTCACGGTACAGCCACTGGCACTCAGCAGGAGTGAGGGTCAGAGGTCATGTCACAGCCAGCCTCTTGCAGCCTAACTCTGCCCCATTCATCATCCGTTGCAGACTCCAGGGAAAACAGAGACAGCCAAGAGGAACGGGCAAGCCCATGATGTCCTCAGACCCCAAGGACATTTCCACCTGGCTCCTGGGAGCCGTGGCTTGGTTCCCATGGCACAAGGGGGAGCTGACATCTTGACTGTGACTATGGATAAGTCTTGCTTATGATCAAGCTGTGGGCGTCCAGAATCATAAGCAGAGAGGAAACGGGAGGCTGCTCTGAGCTGTCACCTGACAGAGGTGAACGGGATGGAGAAGGTCACCTTCGGCACTGTCATTTGACAAATGAATGGGATGGAGTTCTGGCTAGCCAGGCATTGTCACCGTGACTGCATTCAGCTCTGATGAGAGAAAATCTGGCAAGACATTTCTACCACAAAACGAAGGTAGAAATTTCAAGAACATCTTGTGTGAACAGATGTAGCTCATGAAAGGGTGGGGCTGGTTGCTTCTTAGGTCTTCTCAGTGTGGACTGGGCTTCTGAAGTTTCTCCCTTGAGATAAGACTTTTTATTGTTCCCAGCACTAGATACCATCCCCCAGATGTTAGTCAGATGGACACTGGTTACCACCCTCCACAGCCACCCTCACTTCCTTTCCTGGAGAGGGCTGAACCAGCACCATCCCCCACCCCCCACCCCCCACCTCCCACCTCCATCCAACAGCAACCAGAAAAATCCATTTGGAAATGTGGGAAATATCTGCTTAAGCTTCCGTTGATAGCAGCACCTTGCCTTAGGTAACACTTGGAGACCAAGCATAACAATCCACAGTTCTAAATGCAAGCATGGCTGCATTTAGGAGGCAAAAGAGAAGAGTGTGAGCTCAGGGCCAGATCAGCTGGACCATATAGCAGGACACTGTCTCCAGAAATGTCTGTATTTCCCCTGAAGAGTCTTTTCAGAAAGAAAGAAAGAAAGAAAGAAAGAAAGAAAGAAAGAAAGAAAGA